>JACXGM010008979.1:0-22380 GCA_016801145.1 Umbra pygmaea | reverse complement strand
CAGCATATCCTCCTCCTCTCCTCCATCTATCCTGCTCTCCTCCTTCCAACAAAGTGATCAATCTCTTCCTCCATCCTGCAGCCAATAAACCAATCAGTGGCTGGGGCCCATGTGCAGCTCAGCAGGGAACAGGATGATGTAGCCACAACAACCAGCCAATCACACAGAACTCTGGCCCTTATATATTATGGATCACTTGTTCTCTCTCATCCTCTTGATCGTTTTATCTCTCTGTGTCCCATCTGACTCAGCTTGTAGAGCAGAGGTCAGCAACAGGCGGTCCACAGGTAAAAGCAGACCAGCAAGTTGTTTCATTTTGTTGTTTGCCTAAAGAAAGACTGTGAATCACTGTGAATTAGCTAATTCAAGAGAATGTATTGAGAATTCTGTAAAAGGAAGTAACCTTATCACCAACGATATTCTACACTCCTATTAGCTGCCATAGAAACGTCATCAGCCCTTTTCCCGGGAATTAAGATAGACTTATTCTAGTTTACATAATTTACATATTTTGCCAATACTTATCTCTATAATTAAATATATATTTAACAGATTTTTTCATCCTTATTCTCTTAATTTCTTAAATTTAATTTCTTCATTAGGGACAAAATTTTGCTTCTGATATTGAGAATTCCACAGAAATGGCAACACTGGTTTTTGCTCGTAGGAGGATTCTGTGCTTTTACAATATATGACAGCTTTATATCAGTAAGAAACAAATTAGTAATAATAGGTAACTTGATCGAACTCTTATCCCTTTTATTAGAATGTTTGTGGTATCGACGGAAAACAGTGATGGAAGTGGACAATTTATGCCACAGAGCTAGCAGTTCTGGACAAAATAGGTCCCGTAACAAATCTTACGAATTCTGAGAGGTCCTGGATCCTGTTCCCCCTCAAATTAAGCTCTGCCGTGGTGAACGGTATGCTGCCTGCAACATCCAGCATGAGCAGTTTGGTGGTGGGTCAGTGATGGTCTGGGGAGGCATTTTCTTGTAGGGCTGCACAGACCTCCAAGTGCTAGACAATGGTACACTGACTGCTGTTAGGTACCAGGATGAAATTCTCAGACCCATCATTAGAGCTTATGCTGGTGCAGTGGGCCCTGGGTTCCTCCTGGTTCAGGACAATGCCTAGCTTCCATGTGGCCAGAGTGGCAGTTCCTGATTGATGAAGGCATTAATGCCATCGACTGGCCCTCATGTTCCCCAGACTTGAATCCAATTGGGAACCTCTGGGATGTTTTGTACCAGTGCATCCAACACTGCCAAGTAGCACCACAGACTGTCCTGGAGCTCAATAGCCGCTTTCCGACCAACTAGTTTCAGGAACGTAGTTATAGGAACAGTCCACTTCTAAACAGTTCTACTAACTACTCTCCCCCAAAACCGGTTTTGCTATTTGCATTCGCACTGGTCAAGTGGCCATAGGAACTGGTAGGAGGGATAAGGGAGTGACGAAAGCACCGCAACGTGCTTTTATAGTGTCATCACTTGACTTTAGCGTAGGGTCACATACAACAACATTTCACAGTTTAATGTTTTTGTAACACTGGGTGTATGATTGGAGATGCATGCGGATGATCTGGTTGTTTTCAGCTCAAGTAGTGCTGGGTTCCTTCCGCGGCTGGCTGTTTATTTGTTTGTTCAGATTACGAGGCTATAACGACATCCAATACAATTAAAAAAAGAAGAGTTGTGTTGATATGTCCTAATAACTGAGTTCGAACCGCGGCGTTTAAAAACTACTGTAGGCTGGAGCAATAGAAATTGAGTAGCTAATTAACAGAGAAACACAAAAGACGAAGGCTCCAGCATTGTATAATACGCAACAGACAAACGAAGCGACCGACATAATTTACAAGTTGGACCAATCAACGTAGACCTAGGATAAGGGAAAAGGGAAAGACCCTGCTCTGGAGTAGGAGCTAAAAAGGTTATAGGAACGGCGGTGAGAGGAACTAAATAATCCCGCAATTTCTTCTATCGGAAAACAAGAAAAAAAGGGTTATAGGAACGTTATGTTCTAGGAACTGCAAAAATCCCTGCGGTCGGAAAGCGGGAATTGATGCCTTGATCCAGGTCTGTGAGGAGATCCCCCAGGTCACCAGCGCCGTTTAATCAGGGGCATGCCCAAATATTGTCGGAAGTGCATATAGGCGCGTGGGGGCCATACACACCACTGAGTCACATGATGAGTTGCCGTGATAAAATTCACAAGTTGTAACAACCTGTGATTTCCATGTTTTTTTTTCGATTTTTTGGTGTAATTTTGAATTCAATCGTTGGAAATTTTGGTTTCCATTGACCATTGTAACATAAATTTGTTCTCAACAACTTACACAAATAAATGCACAGTAAAGATTTTGATATTGAATATGTTTTGGTCATTGAGACCAAGAATTTTGATTTTGAGCAGTGTATATTTTAGATACAACATACTGAATAAACTTAGCAAGAAAAGAAAGGTCCTCTCACTTTCAACTGCTGTAATTTTTCAGCAAACTTAACGTGAAAATATTTGTATGAATATAAAAAGATTCAACAACTAAGAGATAAAAGAACAAGTTCATAGACATGTGACCAACAAAATTTGTATAATGTGTCCCTGAACAAAGGGGGAGGGGTCTAAATCAAAAGTAACAGTATCTGGTGTGGCCACTAGCTGTATTAAGTACTGCAGTGCATCTCCTCCTCATGGACTGCACCAGATGTGCCAGTTGTTACTGTGAGATGTTACCCCACTTTTTGTTACCCCACTTTTCCACCAAGTCACCTGCAGGTTTCCAGACATTACTTAAGGGAAAGGCCCTAGCCCAGACCTCATCCTCTGATTCAACAGGACCCAGACGTGCTAAATGGGTTGTGACTGTGTTTCACAATATTTATTCACCCAGAAAAATAGTTCTTAAAGGAGAATTTCGATTGAAAAACAGAGGTATATGGAAAATTTGCACTGCCATTGATGTAACTAAGAAATGTGCACTATTTTCTCCTCAATCACATAAATGAACAATGATTGACTGGGGCAGGCAAAATCCCTTGAAAATGTACTGGCTTGTAAAATTCTACAACCACAAAAAAGAGAAAGGAGATACCTGCTTTGCATCTCACTATAAATAAATAAATGTTATGCATTCTTATCATGAAAGTACAGACGGATGGACGCGTTTCAAACATGAGGATTTTATCCTTGGCAAATTACATTCCTTCAAAGATTGTAATACCATCCTTTTGCATTATCAGAAGCAGTATGTAAAGTATCTCATGATGTTTTGTCCATCAGAGCCAAACAACAGATTTTTGTTATCAAGGCACAACACTCTCCTATGAAATTTAAAATGGCTATATGCTAGTCTTGCAGTTGTCAACATTGCGAGTGTCTACCCTACAGCTGGAACAATGTGACCATCCATTGTCCCTGACTCTGATTCAGGGATATGAGAACAACTCACCCTCTGAATTGCATTAACTTTTGGTAAACCCTGTCCCAATGTGAGATATCATTCCATTTCAACCATTAATATGAGCCCATCCTCCTCAGTTGAATTTCACCAGCCTCCACTGGTGTGCGGCTATGAATCCTATGAATTCATGTGCTGTAGGAGTCAGGTCTGCCAGTCATTCACCCAATTTAACTTATATATTTAGATTCCAAGTTTAACCTAGACTGTGTATGGAAAAGTTAATATGACAGTGTCAGAGTCCAAGCTGACCTGAGCTGTGTTATGTAACATCAGCGAGACGTTAGCAACAGCAAAGTCAATTACAAAAGATCACAGCTGCAAAGTTGTGTGTGGTTAATAAAATACATTTAAGAAACTCACTAACAAAGTGGGTTTTGGACATTAAGGTAATTTACTTTTTCTGTGTTGTTATACATTTTTCAGTAGGCTATTTTGTACTGTCATTAACATTATACTGGTTATGGTGTCATGCGTATCCCATACTGTAGTTACTGTTAGTTGGCCAACTGGCTTATTTAGCTAGATGGATACAGTACATTTACATTTTGTGTTTGGCTAAATTTTTTTGCCTTTGTAGTGTGTGCTTTGCTCAGGTATCTTTAAAACACCTCTAGCTACATGCAATGTCTAGTGTTAGCTGGCTACAAGGTACTGCAAAGTGCCAGTTCTTTTTCTGTCTGTTTTTTGTTGCTTTGTCAATTCAGAACAGAAAAAACCTGTTGAAAATATTGTCTGTACATAGTCATGTAAATTGTTAAAATGTATATCGAATTTAAACTAAGACATTTCTCTCAACGTGTACTGTATGTCGAATGCATACTATAAAATCAGAATAGGTCTTCTATGTAAATATATTAACATAGATGTAAGACAAATACAGTATGTACATTCTGTACATAGAAACAGCCAAAATGAAATATGTAAATATATGTATCGAATACAGAGACATACAAGTAATACATCAATCTAAATATAATTGTCTGTATTTATAGAAAATATAAGAACATATACTAAACGACTTAACATATGTACTGTATGCAATAGTTTCTAGTCAAACACGGGCATAGATAACAGCAGAAGCCCAGGGAGAGAGGACAACACAGGCAGCTTCAACGTAGTCTTAAAACATGTTCTTACACTGGCTCTGACAGCACTGCCCACTTCAATAGCACCCAGTATGATTTCTCAAAATCCAAAATATTCAGGGGATTTGAATATTATATATTTTATTGAATGATCTGGATGTTTCTCACTGTTTACCTCCATAGGTTTATATATATCATTCCACTAGTTAAAGTGAAGAGGAGGGAGAGCAGGATGGAGAGGTCACAGGTGTGAGAGATAGAGAGTATGAACAAGGTGAGTGAACAGATAGTAAAGACACAGTAACTACAATGTCAAGAGGAAGCTTGAAATTAGGACTAATTAGAATAAATGTCTGAAAACTGATCTATATGGTCCACAGTGATTGTAGTGCACCCCAAAATGGTTCCCTCCTTTCTTAGTTCCCTAAAGCCTACATCCTAGGCCAGTGATTTCCCAATCTTTCCTCGAGTACAGAGAGGTTTGGAACCAAAATATGTTTGGTGGACATGGATACAGTAATTTAGGGCAGTGGTTATTAAAGCTCTCCTGGGGACAGACAGCCATTTCATGTATTTGATGTATCCAAGAGCTAGCACAAATTAATTAATTTATCTACTCATTATCAGCAACTTGGCTCCTTGATTCAGGTGAACTAGTTCAGCGAAAAAACTAAATTGTGAAATGTCTGCAGGTCCCCATGAGATGGTTAAGAACCACTGATTTAGGGAACCAGGAGGCATAGGATAGAGGAGACACAGGAATTAGGGAGTGGGCACAGATAAGGGAGAGAGGGATGAAGGAGCCTCCCTGTGGGAGGGAGCACAGGAGTCAGACCAGAGAGGGATCAGGTCTCCTTGTTGCAACTGCCCCACTCCCTAACTCTTAGACAGATGTATGCCTACAAGATAACCATGCTAAATAGATTGGAAACCACCAGATGTTCCACAGTTTAGCTACAGCCCTGAACTAGTAAAATATATTCACTAATCAAGGACTAATTGATTAGTAGCCAAATTGAATCAGATTAACTTAGTTCAAATAAATAGACTGGCTGGAGGTACTTGAGGAAAGGTTTGAGAACCACTGGTCTAGGAGTTCCAGATTGATACCATATTACCCAAATCTATATTGCTAATTAATGTACTGTCTTATTATATTTTCTTCTTTCCCAGACTTATTGTTCATTTTAGGTTTGTCACATCCAGCCCTGGAAGGGTTGGGATAAGGACTATTTTTGTTGGTTTAGTGTCTTGTGTATAGGGCTTCCTTGTTCTTCAGTGTTGTACATGGTGGTTAAGTTAGTCTGGTTTTTCCCTCATGTGTCCTTTGTAGTTCCTGCCCTGTGTTTGGTTTAGATTTCTCCCTGGTGTGTGTCCTATGTGCAGTGTTGTTATGTTGTGGCTCCCTCTTGTGTCTGTTTCATGCATTGTATGTGTTAGGTCTCATTAGTTAAGTCAGTGTTTTAGTTCCCTAGGCCCTGGGTGACAGGGAGCCCTGGCACAAGCAGGGGCCGCCCTCTGTCCCTCCTGACCCCAGGCCTCCCTCTGTCCCTCCTGACCCCAGGCCGCCCTCTGTCCCTCCTGACCCCGGGCCGCCCTCTGTCCCTCCTGACCCCAGGCCCCTTCTCTTGCCCACCCCGGCGTGGTGGGCTTAGGGATGGGGTTATGTCACATCCAGCCCTGGAAGGGTTGGGATAAGGACTCTTTTTGTTGGTTTAGTGTCTTGGGAATAGGTCTTCCTTGTTCTTCAGTGTTGTACACAGTGGTTAAGTTAGTCTGGTTTTTCCCTTATGTGTCCTTTGTAGTTTCTGCCCTGTGTTTGGTTTAGAATTCTCCCTGGTGTGTGTCCTATGTGCAGTGTTGATATGTTGTGGCTCCCTCTTGTGTCTGTTTCATGCATTGCTTGTGTTAGGTCTCATTAGTTACTTCATTGTTTTAGTTCCCAGGTGTCTTGTCTTTGTAATTAGTGACTTAGTATTTAACCCTCATGTTTCCTTGTCCACCTTGTCCGTCAATGTTTTCTGTTACATGTTCCAGGTTACATGTCCCTGTATATTCGATTGGAATAGTTCAGTTTTGCCCCTCGTGGCAGTATTTGTTTCGAAGTCTTTTGAATAAACGCTGTTTGATTGCATCTCCTTCGCGCCTGTCTCTCTATACATCTCCGGTGAAGGGAATACGTGACAAGGTTTCAGTTTTTTCACACATACATGTTCATATACGGTAGATATCCTGTTCACATTCTGCTCATAGTATCCAACTTAAAAGTTTAAAAAGTTTACATTTCTGTGATTTACGTACAAAAAAGTAATGCACCAACAGACCAGAAATAATTCCTTGTTTGTTAAAACTTACTTTTAATCTCTTTCTGATTCTGATTTCTGATTCCAATTGCTGAGATGTTATTCATTGCTAAGCTGTAAAACCTTCATTACCTTGCTCTCAGATCTACAGTTTAGTAAACTAACATAGGATGTGACTGATGATGAATGGCATGGCCAATGTCAACATGCAAGTATATCTTCATGTAATATGTAGGTAAATCTGAATAAATCTCCTTTTAGGTTTTATAACATGTTTTTATTATTATTATTTTGCCTATTATTTCATAGCTGAATGAACACAGTAATTATATGTAGACATAAAGCATAGCTGCCAAATCTCATGCAGTGCACGTGATACAAAGCATTTGATTGGTTTCACACGCTCAAACGCCAATGTGAAACCAATCAAATGCGTGTGTCTCGCAGGCACTTTGTGAGAGTTGGCAGCTATCATAAAGCTCCATTCAAACAAGGCCCATCATTATTCAGTTTATTACATATGGTAGTTGCCATTTTACTTAAAGGCTAATAGCCTGTTCGGTTATCACATTGGAGAAAATAATGAACATCAACTAACATAAATAATCTACAAGTTGTATCAAAACATTATCAAATTAATACTCACTCTTCAAATGAATATCACCATTCTGGTAATTCCACTATTTATCTGGCAAGAAAATGTACACTCTTTAGTTCAGTCAGCATCTCTAATCTCATTTCTTTATTTAAAAAAAAGATATATATAAGTCTTCTGCAAAACAGAATGATGTTCATTTTTTAATTATTGTCTTGTTGATTTTAAAATCAGTGATAAAGCAGGGGGTGTTTTAGGGCGATGTAGTGACTGTCACTTTGGTCGCCTAATAATGTCATGTTCAGCTTTCGGTTGTACGACAAGACACCCAAAGTAGTCGGCAGTTCAGTTTTTAATGTTACATTTTACAAGTAATGTTACATTTTGTTTTAATACTGTTTTTCGTTAGCCAACCTTTTTGTCAGACACCCTCTCATCTAAAATGGTCTCATCTGCAACCAAGATGGTTGCGCCGGTAACAGCAAACTCAATGACTCAAATCAGATCTCCACAAACCAATGGGTGACGTCACACATGTTCCGTCCAGTAGTATATACAGTCAATTTGATGAACCCAGTTCAATAAGTGGCTCTTTCCTTTCAGCAGAACATCCTCTTACATATTGTTTCAACTGTTTGTTATTAGTATGTACGGTTCAGAAGCTGTTGCCTGGCCGCCTCCAGTGTCCCCTCTTGCCTGGCTTCTCCCAGTGTCCCCTGTTGCCTGGCCACCCCCAGTATCTCCTGCCGCCTGGCCGCCCCCAGGCTCTCCTGCCACCTGGCCACCCCCGAGCTCTCCTGCTGCCTGGCCGCACCCGGGCTCTCCTGCCGCATGGCCACCTCCAGGCTCTCCTGCCGCCTGGCCACCCTGGGCTCTCCTGCCGCCTGGCCATCCCCTGGCTCACCTGCCCTCCACCTACTGGGCCTCCACCTGGGCCGGGGGTAGCGCCTTAGAAGCAGGGCCCTGTCACAATGTCCCCAGTGTCTGTGTGTTTAGTTTGGTTAGTTCTGTTCTTTGTTATGTTAGTTCAGTGTTTCATGTCTTCAGTCAGTGCTTGAACTGGGGAAAAAAAGGTGCCGGTACTCTCATTTCAGATTTCTACAGCAAAAAATCAAAACTTGGAGATATTGCTGGAAAAACAACAAATTATTTAACAACATTAATGTATTTATTTAAACAAGTCGTGTGTGTGTCCCTTGACCAACAGTCAGGCCGTGCATGTGTTTTGTTACTCCCGTTATTGTTGACATCGGTGTCATTGACTAAGGTAATGTTACGGTTGGTAGCTGCAGACTCCTTATTAATGCTTGCAGTTCCGCTCACATCAACCTTCAAGGTCTAAGGGATTTTAGGTCCGCCTGGCACAAAGTTCACCTTTTGGCCTCTGGAAAGGACATACTTTGACCTACAGTGAAGTGCCTTATGGTTTTGGACTCAGCAGACCCATGGCTAAAACATGGATTAATGAAATCCAACATCCTGGGTCACTGAATTTTATGTTTTATTAACTATTTATCCTAAAAAAAGAACATATGTATATTTTGTTGTTTTTTGTTTTCTACAAAGTTTGGAGGCCATACAAACAAGTCAACATCAAAAGGCTGCACCCATTTCTTACAATATTTCTATACGTTTTTGAAATCCCAGCTATTTTTTTACTTCCTGTCTGTAACGTGTATAGTAAAAAGGTGTCTATAAAACATGCCCTACTTTGACCCACAGTGATGAACCACCACTCATTCTTTTCGTCTGATCTTCCTCTTTCCAACGTTACAAGCATGTACGGTTTGCTTTCTAGAACGTACGGTGGCACTATAGAACGTCGGGAGACTATGAAGGGTTTTAATTACCGTTAGTTTGAAGCTCATGACACATTCCCGATGTTTCTGGTTAAACTTGGACCTCTGTTGATGTGTCTGGCTCTGGCACACGTATTCTTTTAGTACCTTTCTAAAGCCAAGCTAGCATAATGACTTAAAAAACACACTTCTTTTTAGTTTCTATGTTTTCACCAGTGAGAAATGTTACAGTTTGAACTAGCTTCCGTGGAGAAGCAAATTTCTCAACCTGATCTCTTAGAAATCCGTGAAACTGCCATGGAGTCTGAACATCAGAATCCGTGGCAGTTCCACAGAATGGCAGAAAATTATGTGAAATGAACATGGATCAAAATCCGTTGCAGTTTTACGGAAAAGTCTGCAATTGGCGCACAGTGAGACCTTGCTGTTAACTCGATGGAAGCCTTTCCCAAACCCCTAACATAACCTTAACCACTCAGAAACCTTGCTGTTAATTCGATGTAAGACTTTCCCAAACCCCTAACCTAACCTTAACCACTTAGAAACCTTGCTGTAAATTCGATAACTTGTAACGTGTATTATGTCGTAATGTATTGTTTGTAACCATGGTGATAGTGAGTAAAAAAATGATAAAAAAGCACATTTGCAACACGTCTGCATCGCGCTGGTATAGAAAACAGAATATATGCAAAGTGTCCGCATGGATTCGAACTCGCAAACTATGGTATGTGAGTTGCATGTTTATACGCCCGCCCACCATCCCCAACCTGCCAACCTGCTAAATCTAGGCTATTTACACTCTGCTACGTCATGCTGCGATTCCGTGAAGCTGCCATGGATTTAGACATTAAGGATCCATGATTATTCCATGGAATATTCAGCCATTCCGTGAAACTACCACGGAGTTTGAGGTTAAGTATCCATGGTAGTATCGCAGATATCTGAGAGATCACGTTGGAATTTCTCATAGGGTGGGCTGAGTCCGACTGCTTTCCTTTACGTGATTCGTCAAGAGATCTGAATTAAGTCACGTAGTGCCCTCTGGGTAGTGTAGTTTATGTAACGTTAGGATCATTACCAATCTCTGTCAGTGTTTGCTTACCGGCTTAATGCGAAAGGGAGGGGTACGCAAGAAGTGCAGGTACGCTTAAGAGTAAAATGTAGAAGTGCGGGTACTGTGTAGCGGTGAGTACCACCCCACTTCGAGCACTGTCTTCAGTGGTTTCTCTCCTATGTGTTTTGTTTTGATTCACTTTTTGTTCAAATGACCCTGTCACATTTTAGTCGTCCAATCGGTTTCGTTGATTAGTCCCAAGCTGCACGCCCTTCCCTCGTTAGTTAGGTATTTAGTTCAGTCCTCTGTTCAGGTATGTGTTATATTCCTGTTTTAGTTGATTTGTTGTATAAGGTCTTTTCTTTTGTTTTGATTATGGTACTTTTCTCATTTGATCTTGTACTTTTGTTCTTCTGTTCAGCATTGTTGATGTTTAAATAAAACTTGTGTTCTTTATATATATAAATATATATATATATATATATATATGTGTGTATATGTAAGGGCAGGTAGGGAAGCGTCCAATCGGCGCCCCCCCACGCAGGTGGCGCCCTAGGTTGCCTATGCCTAGAAATGCCCCTGCAGCTAAGGGCAAAACAGAATGAAAAAGGGAAAGTCAAAGGAAGTGTGAAAGCTCCATTAGTGTGTTTGTGATAAATAGCTGCATATCCCCAAAGAGTCTTGGCGGAGAAATCCAGAAGAAATGCTTGCTTTACCTCTATCACACCAAGCCTTCTGTGAATGGTAGCAGGCAGCCCTGGAGACAGGGTGTGGAGGTGGCACACAGAGGAGAGACCAGATCAGTATTCCAAACACAGCAGTGCTAGCTGCTGTGGCAGCCTCCAAAACATATAGTAATATGTATTCCCTGAAGGAGAGAACAAGGTACAACAGCGCTCTGGCACCACTACTAAAGAACTCGAAAAAAAAACCCAGTCTGGTAAGAACCATGAAAAACTTGACGGAAGTCCCAACCTCCCTAGGTGATGTAATCTCAGTTTAGATGGGTACCCTCAATTTCTGGTGACATACAGTACAGAGATTATTCATGAGGCAACATGCTGTTATTTCAAACCTGACTTTTTAGCCTTCATTTGCTTGCATGTTAGCTATGTTAAACAGTATGACAAATGACAAATAACCAGAAAGAAATTCTGGTAACAAAACAAAAGTTGATTTCACATTAAAATATAAGGTGTTTTAATTGTATTTTTTATTATTCTGCTAAGGTAGCATAACAATTGAGGGAATGAATCTGAGCTACAGTTTAACAATAGAAACTGAAGATGGACATTACGTTTTCAAGAAATAAGGCATTGCATGGGTATGGATGTTACAATTCTCCATTAAAGTCAATGCAGCCAACCCTGATTTAATAGCGACAAAAACATGTACATTTTGTTAATTTGAGTAAATTTCCTGTACATGTCGTGGATGATATATATGGCTGTCATTGTATTCAGTCAACTCAATTACAATTAAAAGTCACTTAAACTTAAACAGTGAAGGCTTGCAATGTCTAGCCGTGCTAACTATTTGCCTGTCTCTGTTAATGCACGTTAGCATGCTAACAGCATAACTATCCCATGAAAGCATTTGTTACTTACAAATCTATTATTGGTTTATAGTGCACCATTCAAGTGAGGAATATGTCCCAAAGTTGATGTGTTTACTAAACTCCTTGCCACGCCGTGGATGTCACCCTAAGTGTTTCGTCAGCAACACATGACCCCGAAGGGCCCTGCGAGCATGGGGGTAGGCCATAGTTATTTGTTTGTGGTTCATGGTGCTTCGTAGCTTGGAACTTCAAACCTAACTGACATGGATGCGGACCTCATGGTTGAGCTTCTGAGTGCTAGCCTCACTGCCAACGTGGGACACCACAGACATGGGCTTCTTCTCAGCTACGGCCTGCTCCCTCAGGTATTCCAGCCTCCGGGGTCGCCCCAGCTGCTGGGAGAGGAGGGCCTGCAGCTGGGCACGCTCAATACACTGTAAAAAGTGGATTTCATTAGTAGTTGAATAAAGGTAAAATATTGAGTGAGTCTCATTCAGATTTCCGCTTTTGTGGATCATTTTAACTT
Source organism: Umbra pygmaea (assembly GCA_016801145.1). NCBI lineage: Eukaryota > Metazoa > Chordata > Actinopteri > Esociformes > Umbridae > Umbra > Umbra pygmaea. The sequence goes on along the minus strand of JACXGM010008979.1, from coordinate 9,994 downwards.
GAAATTATACTTTGTTCCTAAACTTGCTATTCTCATTCCAGCGAAAGTGGTTAAATTAGTTCTCTCTCTGTATTGTGCATCTGAAATCATGCATCAACATTTCCTAGAATGCTTTGTTGCAAGTTGATTTTCAAGATAGTTTGGTTTAATTATTTTCTGCTTTGTGCATTCATTAATTAATTACTTTGTGTTTATTTATAATATTTAATTTTTAAACCTATTACAAACTGTATTTGGTTTTCTTCTTTGCAACCATTAATGAGATTAATGTTGCTGCAGATGTAGTTTAATTAATCTTTTTTAGTTACTTGTATTTCACTGTTGCAGTTCTTGAATTATGGATGATGATGTTTTATTACTATTTGATATCTTTTCAGTTGTTTAAAATAATTTGTCAAAAAATAACTACATGGTTACTGTCATTGTTGTGGTAGAGCTGATCAACCTGCCACATTCATAAGGCATACTGGGATATATGGGGTCAATAAAGAAAATACATGTTAATTTATGTAGAATGAACCTAAAACATATAGTTTACACCAAACTGAATGATTTAAATTAAATGCTAAACAATTTAGGGCAAATTGAATATATGAGTTCATATATTTTATATTTACAAAATTCTGCATTGTACAAATACTTCATTTGATCAAACCGATTTTATTAGTCAAGAAAAACGAAAACAATCAGGTGTAAAAAGTTGACGCAGTTGTTTTACTTCGATCCAAATTGTCATTTCTTTCAGCGTAGAACCCAGCAAGATCATGGTCTCTGTGAAGTGGACTGGAGAGAATTCAACATTAAAGAACAAGTGAGCAGAAAGATGGTGTAAGTGAGGACAGAGATGATGTCACGGTTAGTGTTTGTTGTGCGAGAGGAGGACCCGAAAGCAGTTGGATGTAGAATTTACTTGTTCATATTTATTGAAATGCTATTCGAAAGAACACAATACTGGTTGCAGGGTACACAAATGGAGCGAGGCACACAGGATTATACTAATATATCTTACGTACTCTTTACAGTGGTACTATGCACTAAAATAGCTTCTAGAAACACATATAATTCACACATGCATTATTTTAACTCCATGGACTCACTTATCACAACAGAATATCCCACATAGCTCCCGATAGTCTTCACAACTCCAACGAACACCACAACAATATATCAATGAACCGCGCCTCTCCCTGGGCAAGGTTGCTTATAACAAGAGTACTCTAATCAGACACTGCTGTCCATAATACTTAATTAGAACCTTCTACCCAGTTCTAGGGTTCTTTACCTAATAATTCATATTAAGCAACCCTGGGCAGGAAGAGGCGTGGCTGACACCAAAGAGGACAGGTTTCAAAATAAAGGTAATAACTCAACCACCATGCAAGCACTGAACATATATACAGAATATAAAAATATATACAGATAACTCAAATACATTTCATAACCAATCTATAATGAGTCCATTCTCAGTCCATGTTCACCCCTGCCATCTACTGGGCAAGGGTGACAGATGATGAGAAAATGAGATGAAGGCCAGAACAGGAAGGGATGAGATTGTGGAGGAAAGGAGAAACAGAGTGTGTATTAGTACAGCAATTAATGTAGAGACTGCAGGGGACTATTAACACATGTACCAACATCACAGCAGCATGGCATGTTTACAATGGAGTTAATAGGCACAGTGTGTACAATAATTGTGTGTGTGTCAAAGTGTGTCAAAGTGTGTTAGTATACATAACAGCCCTGCTAATTACTGTAACTTTAATTAACTTGCCGTATTTATGTGTACACAATGTGTGTAGAGGAACTTTTATTTAGAGTGTATATGTGTGTGTTGGTGTTTGTAAGTCTGTACACTATGAGTACTTTGTTTGTGAGTTTGTTTGTCTCCAGGCTGGACTTGAAGTGGCGTCCAGCCACCATAATATCTTGCAGGTCTCTGTAGCAACAGTTGACAGTGATGTAGGTGACATCAGTGGTCATGAAGTCTTTCGCACAAATATTGTACTTCCTGAAGGAGGACAGGACAGTGAATGAGGAGGGCATATGTGACAGATAAACACAACCTATGAAGTGATGCTACTCATACTGTATTAGATGGGACTTTGTGTCAGAGACAGAAGAATAAACATTGTTATAGTTGCAGTTCCTTTTGCCAGACATTCATTGTTTGACAGCCTCAGACACTACTTCTGCTGACAAGCCCAAACAATTCCTGTGCCAACCGCAATGGTCTCAGACACTTGGCTTTGTGTTTTCCCACCTTATCCAACTGTAGAATACTCAGTTCTGTTGTCTTGACAAGGGAAGGGCGTGCAACGGACTAAATGCAGAGGTTTTAATAATGGTGACATGTTTTTGAGACTCCATTAATATGTATTTTTTGATTCTACATTTCTTTTTTTAAATAAAAAAATTGATATAGACATACTTTCGTTCTAACGTCAGGCTGAGGACAAAGTGTCTAGTTTTAACATTGGAAATGACTTGGGCACTTAAAGACAGTCAGGGTATGTGTAGAGGTTGAGGTTAAGTTTAGGGTTTGGACCAGGGCCAACCAATAACACAAATGTCCTCTCAGAACATGGAGTCTCATTTGATATGTAAGCAACCATTGTTGCAAGCAATCACATCTGAAAATAAATCAGAAATCAGATCTGTGCCTTCAGGTAGAGCGAATGATGAGGAAATGTAACATGCACACAACGCAAAAGTAATGTTATGTAAATGATTCACCTCTCTACACTCAGAGATACTGCTTAATCTACAGTGTCTCTGGTTTTACTATTGATACTGTAAGTATGTTTTTGGGTTAAATTAACATTTAGGCTTTATTCCATAAACCACTGACTACATTTCTCACAAATTCCCCGCAAAATATTGTCATTCAGAGCATTTATTTGCAGAAAATAACAAAAAATACGCTGTGTTGTCAGACCTCGAATACTGCAAAGAAAATAAGTTTATATTCATTTTCAAACAACACATTACTAATGTGTTTACTTAGAAAGAGTTCACAAATCAATATAAGGCTAAAAACAGCTTGGTTTTGTTTGAAGGCTTGTGACCATCCATCTTCCTCTTGATCACATCCCAGAGGTTTTCATTGAGGTTGATTTAAGAAAAAGTTGCAGTGGTCTCTTTATTTCCAGAGCTGTATATATGTATATGACAGATTGGTGACAAATTGAAGGAAAAAACCAACAGTGTCTCAGTAAAATGTTGGGTCATCACACGCCGACAGAACAGCTTTAATGCAGTATGGATTTTACAAGTGTCTGGAACACTACTAGAGGGATGGAGCACCACTTTATCCTCATTTTGTAGGAATGAGATATTACCTCATATGGTGGTGGAGAGTGCTGTCTAACCTATCTCCCGTAGGTTTTTAATTGAGTTGGGATATGGTGAGTGTGAAGGCCATATGATTCAAATAATTGTTGTACTCATCAAGCCAGTCAGTAAACCTCATGCACTGTGGATGGGGGCATTGTCATCCTGGAAAAGACAATTCACATCAGGAAAGAAGTTTTTAACCATGGGATCAAGTTAATCACTTTACAGGGACAAGTGGACCCAAACCATGCCAGGGAAATGCCCCCACACCATCTGCATTCGTAGTGGTATTCCCATAGAAATGGAATGGATAGAAAGGCAATTCCAATTCAACTCAATGTGGCAGAATGGTCAGAGCGGCAGCCATTTTTGTGTTCCATTCCATTGCAAAGATATAGTGGCCTACGTCTGCAATAAATTGATTTGCGTGCTATCACCGTGACAACTAACAACAATCACCATTTTACTAAACGAATGACCATGGCAAGCAATGCAATGGTGTGTAGATTTGGGGTTGTGTATTGCTGGTTCACGTTTTGTTATCTCACTACTTTTATGAGTTTCCCTATCTATTATGGCATTTTTCGGTATCCGTTGTTCAGACTGTCATTACACTGATTGAGTGCACCTATTTAAGACAGACATTTCTGGTGTGTTCTTTGTGAAGTATTGTGTGTTTATTAGTGTTTTGACCATTGCCTTGTTTTTAATTGACCCGAGTATTGCCCAGCCCTTGTTTTTGGAAGTATTGCCTTGTGGATATTGACCTGTTTTTTCTGACTACGATTCTTGCCTGATCCTTTTCGAGGAATTAAACAAATTTTATTTTTATTTTTATTTTCTGGGATATCCTGGGAATTGTTACATATGGCCTTTAGATCCATTCTATTTCTATGGGTACTCCACCGTTCACTCACTTGTCCCTAATGAACAGAATAAAAACAACAAAAGAAATGGACAACAACTGAGGTCATATGAAGGTAATACTGAGAAAAACAGGTATAAAAGACATATGCTGAATCTCAATAGGCATACTACATACTAAAAGTATGTTCTCTGCAGGTGGTGGTAAAGTACATACTATTAAGTATATAGTAAGCGAGTATGCTAGCATTGGGATGTACTAACGGCTCATAACGTTGCATCTAAAATTAGACCACTTCCAAAAGCGATGAAGCCCGTGAAGTTTGAACATTAAACATTTGGCACAACCTGTTTGTATTTCATTTAAACTTGAATAATATTGGTACAATAACAAAAAAACTAATGTAATGACACATTTGTTATTACCTAACTTTTGGATACTTACATTTAAACACAGCCAAAGAAGGACCGGCTTTGGGAAACCCCTCCTATTCTGTGTTGCAAAGGATTGTGGGCTATATCAGCACAAAAAGCATGCAGGGTTGCACACTTCGAAAATCCCCCGGAAATAGTAGACCATCCGGGGACTACTGACATACTATATTTGCATACTATGGTTTGGGACATACTAATCGTAGTCTGGCATACTATATAGTATGCATACTATCTATGCATATTGAGACTCAGCCATAAGCCATACATGGATACATAAAGGAGTGGTCATTTGTAATTATGGTGTCTCCAGCCCAGCTCAGGGAGGTAGGGAGGTTTTTTTATCCTTTTCATTGTCATACCAAGGACTGGAGTACTTGGGCCAACACATTGGCTAAGATAACAGCAATCAGTACTGGCAGAAGATAGGTGATTTGACCTGTTAACTCAAAAATGATGACCGTCATGATTGACACTGTGTGGCTGATCGCTCTGGACATGCCGTTGGCACCTAGAAGAATGGGCAAGATGATGGGTAGGTGACGAATGAAGAGAGGTGAGCTGAATACAGTCTGGTTACAGTCTGGTTAGGGTTACTGTCATAGTTCTTGTCACATCATTTATAAATATGGTAGCCCCTAGAAGAAAGGTGAGCTGAATACAGTCTGGTTACAAGCTGGTTATGTTTACTGTCATAACCCAACCAGGTAGCACCTACAAGAATATGGTAGCACCTAGAATAATGGGCAATTAAATATATTTAAATATATATCCTCTGTATAACACCTGTAATCTGACATTGAAAAAGAAGCGTAATTCATGTCACAAAATTTTTAATTTGTTACACTTTTATAATACTGAACCTTTTGACAGTATAGAATAATTATGGGGTGACAGCCATGTATAATTGTTGTTGTTAAATAGCAGCTTTTACCAACTGTTTACCCTTGTTTTATGATGAAATTGTATGTTTATGTGATTATGTACACTGTTCAGATGAAATTATATTTGACATGGTTTATTCCCTTTCGTTCCACTCTAGCACTTTGAGTATATCTCTACATCAATGTACTCAAAGTTTCCCACAGAGTGTTTTGTCTTTTCTTACCAGGGTATGGCAATTCTTACTACTTGTTACTCTCCGCCTTGCAGAGTTGCGCTTACCTTACAGCTAATTAATATTAAATTAAAAGCACACCGATCAGAATAATTCTCCTTCCATGAGAGATCTAAGTGTCTTTCTCGCTTTCTCTACTATGAGAGAAATAAAGTCCATGAGTCTGCCTGAATTTTGCATCGCCACAAGTAAAAATAAAGCCAAGGCTATAAAGCCTTCGTCTGCTTATACTATCCCATTGAATTCAGCTATGCAGTGAAGAATTTCAGAATACCTCATGCCTAGTTCAAATTTGATGCCCAAATTTTCATCCATTGTTGCATTTATTACCTTAGAAAGCAATCTGTCTGAACATGTGATTAATCCCATGTAGATAGTTTATTCCTGTTTTTTTAATTGGCCCCATGATGCTTGTACTTCCCTAGCTATAGCAAATATGATGTTGACAAGATATTTCAGTAACCATTCTAATAATGAAAATTAATCTTCTCAAAGATGGAAGACAGACGGAGGGACATACAGCAAGATCATTAGCAAATTTATAAATTTACATACCAATCTTCCATTTCTTCTACTAAAAATATATTTTAAATTATCTTTGAAGGTATTTAGCATATACATTATAGTATATACTATTACCCTCTGCATGTGTGGTCCAAATCTGGGAGCATACATTGCTGAACCAGATATAATTTTCTTGCGATAAGTCAAACCTCCACCCAGCCCAAGGTCTCTTGCAGACTGATGCAAGGCTCAGAATATTCCTACATTTAATAATAATATTATACTGCCACCACCATGCTTTAGTATGGCATTGTTGTTCTCAGGGAGAATATAATGTATGTTTTGCATTAGGCCACAACGTTTTTGGTCTCATTCCAACCAAAAAATGATTTACATTCAAGTAATTTTGCAGAAGCTTTTACTCAACTCAATTCAGAGGAGTGATTAAATTCATTTTCATACTGTACCTCCATTGGAATGAAGCCCACAACACTCGCCATATGCTACCAATATGTATGATGTTTAAGGTAATTTTTCAGGCACCACTATTCACATAGCACAGCTTTGGGCATGTTCTCCAATCCTGCCAGTAGAAATCTGGAGCTTATCAACATTGGCTCCTGACCACTGTCATCCTTGACCAATCACTCAATTTTAGTGTTTTTCCATTATTTATTTTTTTCTTGAGTTTTCATTTACTATGAGAACCTTGGCAGGAAGTCATGTATTGACAAAAAAATTTTTAAATTATTCAAACTTCAATATTTAATGAGAATGAGTGTACAGAATGAGATAAAGGAGAGTGGAGAGGGTGAAGAGAGTGAGAGAGTAGGCACTACGATAAGGTGGAAAGAAGGAAGGGTCATTATTTCTAGCTACATTAGGCTGTGCTGAAGAGAGCAGGAGAGAGAGAGAGAGAGAGAGAGAGAGGGAGAGGGAGATTAATGGAACTGAAATTAGAGGTAAAATAGGACTCAGAGAAAAAACAAATTAGAAGTGAATCAACATGAATCAGACAATAACATAGATGTCATCAATTCCAACTCTACAACAGCAATGCTAGTTCAAAACCAGCCCAATATCACTCATAAAAACTACAATACCCTGCATCTTACCAAAGGACTCACCTAAAGCTACTCACATTAGTTACATTTTAAATAACAAAATATGTAAACATTTTGCAGGTTGTTGATGCATGTACACTAAAGAATAAAAAAACATTCTACGTACAGCTAGACTGCAACAGATCCCTACCTAGTAAGATGTCTTGTGATAGGCATGTCTGCAATCTGGAGTCAATGCAGCTTAATCCTTTTTTAAGTGACTAAGGCATAAATGGCATCAACCTGCACCCACTTCCTAGACACTCCTAACGTGATATGAAAGGCTGGCTTTTAATAAGATAGTCAGCAATAAATGTATCCATGCAAAGTATGAGTCTACTTTATCTAAGGGTGTAAAATTCTGAATGAACCATGGTTTCCAGGGTAAAGAATGCTACATTATGCTTGGTTGATAGAACCTGTAACCTTTGTCTAATAGTAAAGGTGGGACTGTAGTTTTTGCTCTGATCTACAGAGAAGGGCAACATTTAACTGTTCCCAGAGTTCTTGGTAAAGTTATTATTGGTGTCCTGAAACAGGCTCTTTGAAATTAGGTTTTAGTTCCTGGAGTGGTTTTTGTCAATACAAAGAACAATATTCCGTTTCCCAGGAATCTCTTGGAGTAGTCTACATGTAGTGTTTAGGCTTTTTCTAACGCTCCTTTGTGAGTCTGAAAGTGTTTTTTTCATGATGTTAAAGCTGATGTACAAACTGTACTAAGTTGGGCCAAGTATCTCCTCCTACTTGGTGGAATGTGGCTGGGTCAACATTGTGATTGGTACACTTGGCTTCTTAATAGGGCTTGGCTGGAAGAAGAGCACAGTTGTGTGACATGATAAGTGTTGAACATCATTTGAAATGAATAGCATTAACTACAGCAGTGGCAATTTAAATGTTAGTAAATGGAAACATGTTTTGGCACACAGTTACAGCACTCATGCCATGTACTGTAAAAGAAAACATGTTTTGGTACAGAATTACAGCACTCATGCCACGGTCACATTGATTAATAGTACACGCAAATACAGCTCTTTCCAATGACGAAAATGGTTATGAAGGATCTACAGGGCACAAGCGTGGTGTTGGCCATCCAGAACTGAGAAATACAGACAGAATGGGAACAGTGTGGCATTTCAACATGAAAACAGAACACTCAGTTGCTGGATTCTTGATTGTAACTCACATTAATAATTTTGTTCTGCATTATAACTGAACACACTCCATTGTCTTCCAAATGACAATTAGCTGAAGCAGGGCCCAATACGAATGAGACTGAACAGTCACGCATTGCTTTCATTTGTTAAAATCCCTGAACTCTGGATAAAGACCAGAGCGAGCTGATTGGAGGATGAGGTCACAGACGATGGGATTGATGTTTAATTAGATGACAAAGAAATAAAATGTCACCTAGCAGTGACAAGCACAAACACAATAAAACATCTTTACATGGCAAAACCTAGCACTGGCAAGATTACACCCAGAAAATATTCTGCTTTTCTAATTGAGTGGTGATAATACATTACCTTATATCAAATCCAGCCTATTGGGAAGAAATGTAGAAATTTCATAATCCCTATAATATCTTGTTGCAAAATGTGATACTGGTTTTAGCGCTATTCCATCATTAATTTGTTCCATAGATTTACTACAAATAAGTTCTGTGTTTCTGAAAGGTGTACCCAGCCTGTGAGTTTTGACAATAGGTTTCTTTGGGACAAAGTGAGTTTTGTCAACATATATTTGGCAAACTGTATTTGCCCCCAGTCTTTCTCTTGTGTGAAGAGAGAAAGACTGTCACTACAATGAGGTGTATGCTGCTTAACAGTGCGAGGATGGACTAATTGATGGACTGATTGAGAGACTGTAATTGGTCCAGGGACTTGTTATAACCAGTTTGGGGGATAGAGGGAGGAGAAAGCTAGCGGTCGGAAGGCTAGCTAGGGGAAACCGAGCGGATGGCGGATGGGAAGACGCCCGACCGACATTTTACAACAGTGCCGTGGGATGCGAGTAGGCGAGCCGGAACGGGGGTGCATGGCGTCCTCGTGGGGATCTACTGCCACGGAGTATGAGCAGGAGAGGGCAGAGATAATAGCTCTGGATTTGGTGCATGGGAGAGTAGAGCGAGGCGGGGGCAGGCTGGCTGCCGGTGAGGTGGCGGGTCGCGACGGCGGTGCGGTAAGTGAGGTCGGCATGGTGGGGAGTTCAGGTGAAAGTGTAGGTGTGGATAGTGGGGGGATGGGGTTTGAGGAGTCGCGGAGTGGGCGTCAGAAGAAGAAGCGGGCACGAAAGAAAGCGGGAGTGGAGAGTAGTTCAGGTGAGGGTGAAGGGTCGGCACAGAGTGGTGAGGGGCATGGGTTTAAGGTGGTTGTGGTGTTTTTGGCCCCGACACGTCAGATGTTACACCCAGTGTCGCTCACGGCGGCAATTAGGGATCAGGTTGGTACCCAGATAGCAAACAGTCATTGAAACTATGTTAAATCAACATTCCGTTGTCAACATTAAGTCATTGAATCAACATCGAAATCTGATGTTGATTCTACATCATTTTGCACCCTGTTTTAATATTGAAACAACGTTGAAATCCTGTCCATAGATCAACGGAATTTCAATGGTATTTCAATTACCCGGAATATTGAAA
>JACXGM010008978.1:0-28336 GCA_016801145.1 Umbra pygmaea | reverse complement strand
ACTCCCTATGCCAATGCATTGATGAAATTAACAATTGGATGTGCCAAAACTTTCTTCAGTTAAACAAAGAGAAAACCGAAGTCATTGCATTTGGAAACAAAGATGAAGTTCTCAAGGTGAACGCATACCTTGATGCTAGGGGTCAAACAACTAAAGATCAAGTCCGGAATCTTGGTGTGATTCTGGAGTCAGACCTTAGTAATCATGTTACAGCAATAACTAAATCAGCATATTATCATCTTAGATATATCTCAAGAATTAGATGCTTTGTTTCCAGACAAGACTTAGAGAAACTTGTTCATGCTTTCATCACCAGCAGGGTGGATTATTGTAATGGCCTCCTCACTGGTCTTCCCAAAAAAAACCTAAGAAAGCTACGGCTCATACAGAATGCTGCGGCCAGGATTCTAAGCAGAACCAGGAAATATGAGCATATCACACCAGTCCTCAAGTGTCTACACTGGCTCCCAGTCACATTTAGGATAGACTTTAAAGTATTATTACTGGTATATAAATCACTCAATGGCATAGGACCTAAATACATTGCAGATATGCTCATTGAATATAAACCCAACAGACCACTCAGATCATCAGGATTACATCAGCTAGAGATACCAAGGATTCAGACAAAACGCGGAGAATCTGCTTTTAGCTACTATGCCAGCCGCAGCTGGAACCAGCTCCCAGAGGAAATCAGACTCAAAACACATCTGTTTAGCTACGCTTTTACTGAATGAACTCTGTGCTAAGTCCGAACGGATTGCACTATATTTTATATGTTCGTTCAATTCTTTATTTCTTAAACTGTACTATTTTTCTAACTGTTTTTCACTTTTATTTTAAATGCTTTAATTTTATCTGTTTTAAATGTTTGTGTTTTCCTGTTTATGTAAAGCACATTGAATTGCCATTGAGTATGAAATGTGCTATATAAATAAACTTGCCTTGCCTTGCCTTGCCTAAAATTGATGGGAAGATGGATGGAACCAAATACAGGACCATTCTGGAAGAAATCCTGATGGAGTCTGCAAAAGACCTGAGACTGGGACAGAGATGTGTCTTCCAACAAGACAATGATCCAAAACATAAAGCAAAATCTACAATGGAATGGTTCACAAATAAACATATCCAGGTGTTAGAATGGCCAAGTCAAAGTCCAGACCTGAATCTAATCGAGAATCTGTGGAAACCTCACTGAGCTCGAGCTGTTTTGCAAGGAGGAATGGGCAAAAATTTCAGTCTGTCGATGTGCAATACTGATAGAGACCTACCCCAAGCGACTTACAGCTGTGATCGCAGCAAAAGGTGGCACTACAAAGTAATAACTTAGGTGCACGCCCAATTTATAAGTTTTTTATTTGTTTAAAAAGTTTGAAATATCCAATAAATTTCGTTTCACTTCATGATTGTGTCCCACTTGTTGTTGATTCTTCACAAAAATTACTGTTTCATATCTTTGTTTGAAGCCTGAAATGTGGCAAAAGGTTGAAAAGTTCAAGGGGGCCGAATACTTTCGCAAGGCACTGTAGGTAGTGCGTTCATGTTTTGCTAAAATTAGTTTATTGTTGGATAAATCAGACTGTAGTAAATATTTTTCAAATGTAATTGTGTTTTTACATGAGACACTGATGATATATTCAATCAAATTCTGTGTACAATGTATTTGTTACTGTTTTTAATTAAAAGTTGTTATTGAGAACATGTTAAATGTTTTTTGCAATCACATAGTCTAATTCTTTCTTTACACACTTAATAAATGCATTTGGTTAAAATTCACTAGCTTTGTAATGAATTAACAATGATTATTGCAATGAATTAAAATGAGTGCTATTATTCTGAAAAGAAAAATCGGAGTTTGTGTTGCTAGCATAGGGTTGCAACCCTTCCCTGTAAAATACGGAATCGTCCCATATTTGACACTTAAATCTTGCATTCCGTTTTGAATCAATACGGGACGCAGTTTGTCCTGTATTTTCATAAACGTCCCATTAACCAGAGGTTTTCAACATGTGTGCATAGCACTTGTGTGCTGTGAGGACTCCCCAAGTGTGCCATGAAATTTGTTTCTGTTGTTTTTTTAGGGTTGCAATTTATGCACCGCTCAGTTCATAACACTCTTTTGCTCTCCCGTACGGATTGCCCAAGCTGACAAAATGCCTCACATCACACGCTCAGAATCAGATCATGTTCAGCCTCTGATCTGATTGGACAATGAAGCAATTACTGTTGCACCTGCAGTTGACAAGCGCACACATTGATGCCTCTGAAAACCGCATCTGTTTCTAAATGTCAAGCAACATCCCATATAAACCTACATTACTTTATGCCATGTCGCACAAGTTTTAAGTAGTTGGTTAAACCATTAAAAGAATAGATTTTTTGGTGCAAAATAAAAAATGTTTAGCAACGCGATTGTCTAGTAAGTATAGTTTGAATATAGGGAGAATGAATGGACAAGGCAAGGATTGGATATGAAGGTAAGACATTTTCAGTTTCCACACCACTGCAAAAAGCAAGTCCCTCTTGTTTTACACTTGATAGTACATGTACACTCACCTAAAGGATTATTAGGAACACCATACTAATACTGTGTTTGACCCCCTTTCGCCTTCAGAACTGCCTTAATTATACGTGGCATTGATTCAACAAGGTGCTGAAAGCATTCTTTAGAAATGTTGGCCCATATTGATAGGATAGCATCTTGCAGTTGATGAAGATTTGTGGGATGCGCATCCAGGGCACGAAGCTCCCGTTCCACTGCATCCCAAAGATACTCTATTGGGTTGAGATCTGGTGACTGTGGGGGACATTTTAGTACAGTGAACTCATTGTTATGTTCAAGAAACCAATTTGAAATGACTCGAGCTTTGTGACATGGTGCATTATCCTGCTGGAAGTAGCCGTCAGAGGATGGGTACATGGTGGCCATAAAGGGATGGACATGGTCAGAAACAATGCTCAGGTAGGCCCTGGCATTTAAACGATGCCCAATTGGCACTAAGGGGCCTAAAGTGTGCCAAGAAAACATCCCCTACACCATTACACCACGACCACCAGCCTGCACAGTGGTAACAAGGCATGATGGATCCATTTTCTCATTCTGTTTACGTCAAGTTCTGACTCTACCATCTGAATGTTTCAAAAGAAATTGAGACTCATCAGACCAGGCAACATTTTTCCAGTCTTCAACTGACTAATTTTGGTGTGCTCTTGCAAATTGTAGCCTCTTTTTCCTAATTGTAGTGGAGATCAGTGGTACCCGATGGGGTCTTCTGCTGTTGTAGCCCATCCGCCTCAAGGTTGTTTGTGTTGTGGCTTCACAAATGCTTTGCTGCATACCTCGCTTGTAACGCTTGTAGTTATCTTAGTCAAAGTTGCCCTTCTATCAGCTTGAAGCAGTTGGCCCATCCTCCTCTGACCTCTAGCATCAAGAAGGCATTTTCACCCACAGGACTGCCACATACTGGATGTTTTTCCCTTTTCACACCATTCATTGTACACCCTAGAAATGGTTGTGCGTCAAAATCCCAGTAACTGAGCAGATTGTGAAATACTCAGACCGGCCTGTCTGGCACCAACAACCATGCCACACTTAAAATTGCTTAAATCACCTTTCTTTCCCATTCTGACATTCAGTTTGGAGTTCAAGATATTGTCTTGACCAGGACGACACCCCTAAATGCATTGCAGCAACTGCCATGTGATTGGTTGAGTAGATCATTGCATTAAGGAGAAATTGAACGGGTGTTCCTAATAAACCTTTAGGTGAGTGTATGTGTTTGGGCAAAATTAATATTTTGATTTAATTCCATAAACTTCTGACAACATTTCTCTCAAATTCTAAATAAAAATATTGTTATACAGACCATTTATTTTCAGAAAATGACAACTGGTCAAAATAACAAAAAAGACCTGAAATAATGCAAAGAAAGTTCATATCAATTTATAAACACAATAATAATCAGTTTACTTATTTTAAACAATAATAATAATTGTCTTTCATGCATCTTGGCATGCTCTCCACCAGTCTTTAGCATTGATGTTGGTTGTTTTAAGCTATAATTTACCATCACTGGCGCCTCCACCCCTCGGCCTGTTGTCTCGAGGAGCGGAAGGCGTCCTTTATTTCTTTGCATGGAAGGTGGCAACCCTATGCTAGCATAATATAGTGTTGCCAGGCAAACAGTGTTCGCCCCACTTTTTGTGGTGGGTAGTGTGTCTCAAAGGGATAAGTTACTGAAGGTGGAGGTGTTGAATGGGGGTAAGGTGAAAGGCTAGGTGCCTGGGAGTACTGCGAATGTGAGAGGGGTGATTACGGGTGTTCTGGAGGATCTGACCATGGAGGAGCTTAAAGAGGTGGTGTCGAGAGAGGTTGTGGTGGGTGTGAGATGGTTGGGCAGTAGGTTGTTGGGGTTGGAGAAGGTGAGTCCGATGGTGTTGTTGGAGTTTGGAGGGGCGTTGCCGAGTAGGGTGCACGTTGGGTATCTTAGTTATTATGTGAGGGAATATGTGCCACCACCACTGAGGTGTTTTAAATGTCAGCGTATGGGGCATGTGGCTGCTGTGTGCAGAGGGAGGGGTAGGTGTGGGGGTCCACAGGAGTATGGCAAGTGTGGGGTAGGGGACAAGGTGAGGTGTTGTAATTGTGGTGGGGAGCACAGTGCTGCGTTTGGGGGGGGTGTGGTTCAGAAGAGGGCAGCAGAAGCTCAGCGGGATAAGGTCACTTATGCTGAAGCGAAGCAGAGAGTGGGGGGCCTTGGGTTGGGTGTGCTGGTGTATAAGGAGCTGGGTGCAGGCCTGGTTGTGGAGGAAAGTCTGGGTGTTCACAGTGTGGTGTTGTCTGAGATGTGTAAACATGCGTGTGTTTTTGGTAAGGATTCATTGGTGGTGGGCAGGGTTGAGTTTCTGGCATTTCTGTGTAGTTTAGTAAATATCTGTAGTCAGGTTAAGGGAAGGAATGCTAGGTAAGAGTTTGTGGTGTGTGCTGCTAGGGTGTTTATGGGCGTTACTGACTTCACAGGGGAGATGATTCATTAGTTTATGAAGGTAAGGGGGGAGGGTAGGTAGTGGGATGTGGGGGGTACTGGGGGTGGGTAGGGGTGTTCAGTGGGC
Source organism: Umbra pygmaea (assembly GCA_016801145.1). Lineage (NCBI taxonomy): Eukaryota > Metazoa > Chordata > Actinopteri > Esociformes > Umbridae > Umbra > Umbra pygmaea. Next base: position 23,224 of record JACXGM010008978.1, on the reverse strand, counting down.
AGTATTTCGATCTCTTAGGGTGGTGGGTTGAGTTAGGTTGACCTGAATTGGGTGGGCCGTGACCAGCCACACACTCCGGTACAGTTGGTGGCGGTATATGCACCTTAAGTCAGTTGCGTTCCGCCATTAAACCCATAGAAGAAGAAGAAGAAGAAGAAGAAGAAGAAGAAGAAGAAGAAGAAGAAGAAGAAGAAGAAGAAGAAGAAGAAGGTGTTTGCCCCCAGCTAGAACCGGCCCTGATGCTATCTCTCTGATGGATGTTTTCTTTATTTGCAGACTAAGGATGGCCTGTTTCACTTGCATTGAGAGCTTCTTTGTCAGCACTGTATGTTGTTTGTTCACAGTACCAGCTTCCTCCAACCTTTTTCCTGCTTAGTTGATAAGGAAATAACAAAAGTATAGCCCACACCTTTCCAGGAAACAGCTTTTGAGTCAAATGTCCAATTATTCAATTGTCTCTTGAAAAATAGGGGGCTTCCATATTAGTGAGGGAGCTTGCACTTTAAGCCATTATTCATTATTTAACTGGAACGTGAATATATATTTGTAATTAGCAAAAAACCTAAACTTGTGTCACTTTCCAAATATTTCCTGACCTAACTGTAATTCCTCCACGAAGACATAAGATGTGCAAACTGTCCTACCGGCCATTGTGTCACTATTATTAGCTAAGCTACTTAGCTAGCTAGCCATGCTGGGTGTCGTGTTTGTGTCAGTGTGTTTGTTTTAGCTAGTGCTCTTGACTGACCTCTTCCCTTACTGGCAAACACGTTGCTTAGTTTGCAGAATTTAGATGCATCTGTGGCAAGGGACTTTCTATTTTTATTCTCTTTCTCTGCTCCAACTTTTCTTTGCTGACCACCCATTTCACCGTTAGTCTAAAATGTTATTGGTAGAGAAGCAGATGGACGATTGTTACAATATGTGCGTCACGTTGAGACCTGATGTCCTTTTTGGTGCGAGGACACTGCAGCGAGAGAGTGAGAGTCGCGTCTGATACGTGGATGCTTGGTCAACTCATTCCTGCTTGCTATATTATCACTGGTCAAGTTGACAATTCATGGCAGGCCAAAACGAACCTCAGGCCACCGAGAAATGTCCCAGTGCTCCGATGGCCAGTCCGCCACTGAGTGCAGGCTTTGCCCAAAAACAATGCCTTCAGCTAGGTAGCCATTTCACCATCTACTCTAACGATACTTTTGGTCAATAATTCTCACCAAGTCAATCGTGACTTTTACCACCTACCTAGCTCAAAATGGTACAGATTTGGCATTAGTTTGTCACTTGTTATTTTTTACTTTACATCGCGTTCAGCAGATCATGCTAATATTACCTCTGCTAGTGCTAGCCCCTCTGGTACGTGTTTCCAGTAAATCATTTGGGATACTGAAGTTTTTCATACACATTGGACCATGTGAAACTCGGATGATCTAACAAAGATAGTAATCATCTTCTTGGCTGGAGTTGGTTGAAAGCAAAAATTGAGCCCTGTCCCACTCCTTACAACAAACACTTTCTATCTCTGTTACTACTGCGGGGCAGTTTCCACATGCAAGTTCACCCTGGTCTCAATATGTAGCTTCACTGGAAGCTGCTAGATTCACCCAGCTTCTGCCTCAATGTATTTTGCTGTATTTCTGCATCACTGTATTCCGGCTCAAACATGTACTGTAGCTATCGTTGTGTATTACAATTCAATAACACTTGATCAAAGTTGAAATCGTCCAGCTTTTAAGGTATTTTGTCACTTGCACTAGCCATTGTAGAAAAAAATCCCTCTCTAACTCCTCCTATGTAGCTACGTATTTAATGGAAGAATGCAATCCGCCCAATTTTTCAGTTTTTTATTGGTTAAAAAAGTTTGAAATATCCAATAAATTTCGTTCCACTTTATGATTGTGTCCCACTTGTTGTTGATTCTTCACAAAAAATTACAGTTTAATATCTTTATGTTTGAAGCCTGAAATGTGGCAAAAGGTCGAAAAGTTCAAGGGGGCCGAATACTTTCACAAGGCACTGTACGTATTTAATGGAAGAATGCAATCCGTAGTATTCTTGAACTAAATATGGACATTTTATTCTCCAGTAAACTCGATTCAGGGGCGGACGGGACAAATAATGATCAGGAGGTCAACCAAATGCCTCCCCTGAATCTAGCTGTAGTTTTTAAAAATCACAAAAATTATGTATAAAAATTAATAACGATTTATTTCTGGAAGGACCAATTTCTAGGTCTCATAGAAATCGGATTTATGAAGAACCATTACATAAAGGATATAGTCAGATTAAATAAATATAAGATTCATAAACAAACACTGGCAATGAGTGCTAATGAGGTTTCCCAAGAACCAATTGATATACAGTTGTATGCAAAAGTTTAGGCACCGCTGACATTTTCCATGATTTTCATATATAAATAATTGTGTGTTTGGATCAGAAATTTTATTTTGATCTATCAAATAACTGAAGGACACAGTAATAATTCGGTAGTGAATTGAGGTTCATTGGATTAACAGAAAATGTGCAATATGCATCAAAATGAAATTAGACAAGTGCATAAATTTGGGCACCCTTGTCATTTTGTTGATTTGAATACCTGTAATTACCTAGCACAGATGATTTGGAACACACAACAGTCCTATCGTAGCTGACGCCCAAATCAGAGAGAGGATGATAAAGCCCTTAAAGGGACATTTACACATATTGTAAGAAACTAACCACCATCCATAGCACTGACAATTAACATAAAGGAACTAAAAGATACACCCTCAACTGAAATTAGACACAGAACTTCATATATATATATATATATATATATACATATGAGTCCATAATCTCTGTCCATGCCCACCCCTGCCATCTGCTGGGCAGGGTGTGACACCTATAATACATTTGTTAATTGATCCAATATCGGTTAATCTATGGCATGGCTCTGATGAACCTGAATTATGTTAAGTGACATTTTTTAAGCCATATACCAAATAAACAGTAACTAATACAATGATAAATCCTTAAGTACAGTATATGTTTTGTCATTCCTGTGATATGCTGTCTCAAGTACTGCAGCACTTAGCAATCAGCAGTCAACTTGGGATCCAACCATCCATCCAACCATCCATCCAACCATCCATCCATCCATCCATCCATCCATCCATCCAACCATCCATCCATCCATCCATCCATCCATCCAACCATCCATCCATCCATCCATCCAACCAACCATCCATCCAACCAACCAACCAACCAACCAACCAACCAACCAACCAACCAACCAACCAACCATCCATCCAACCATCCATCCATCCATCCATCCATCCATTTTCATCCGCTTATCCGAGGTCGGGTCAGATCCAACCAATGTTTTATTAAAGTGTAACCAACATTACTACAGTTAAAAGCATTCTATAAGAGGTGTTTTGTCATTTAGTCCCTTCCAGATATTTTTCATAGCCAGGCTGACTCCCCTGCTTGTAAATATCTACAAAAACTGTAATTATTTTCTAACCCCCCACATGTAGCCAAGACACTCATATGTTGATCAATGTCAGTGCATTGATATTTGATTATTATTGACTTGACTGGTCTAATTTGTCTTTGCTACATTTTATCTTTTGTGTACTGTATCTCTAACAACTAGCGACTTATTTCAAGAAGAAGAGAAAATGCATAATATAATAAATTACATGAATTCCTTATGTAGTCCTCGATCCTTGCTACACAAACAGGATGCAAATGCATATGAATCTTTTATATATTTTGTATGGAGCTGATTTCAATGGGAAGAGTTTGAATCTGCAACCGGGAAGCCTTGGTGGTGTCAACCCCCTCTTCCCCCACTGTTTATTTCCTGACCAAGGACTCTCGCAATCATCACTTAATTAGCCCCCTACCCTATTGTTGTCCTTGTGTATTTCTTTCAACCCGTTCTTCAGGCACCTGCTAGTACCCCCTCCCCCCACCACCCTACTGGTAACACACACACACACACAAACACACACATACACACATACACATGCATACACAAGGCAGAAATACCCAACTTCCCCTCTAGCCCGGGTGAGATGGGAATAAGAAATGACAGATTGATTGAGTGCTCCTTCTTTCTCTTCCTGCCCGTTATCATTTTTTCCTCGCTCAACTCTCATCTCTTTCATCCCTCCCTCCCTCGCTCTCATCTCTCTCTCTCTCTCTCTCTCTCTCTGCTCTCTCTTTCCACAGTCTGTTTATCATGCCCTGTTTACTGTACCCAACCCGTACAAAGGGCCATGCAGGGCAAAGCCTTGACCACAACGACAGAGCTGTGAATGGGTGTCCCCGTGATGATTTGTTATTGATCGTTTCATATTTGAGGGACAATACGTCTGACCTTGTCTCTTTGGGGGTATTCTCTGATTGAAAACTCTATCCCAACGCGGAGTGTCTTTTGTAAAATCATGCGTTGTGGTTCATCATCTGGTCCTAACTGTGTAATTTGATAAATTACATTTAATTATGTTTACTTGACATACTGTTACAATAATTAATGCAATTATGTTATGTAATTATTTTAAATACAGTATAGGAGTGCCAACAGCTAATAGTAACAATATTGTGATACCCTTTTTCATTTTGGAGAAAAGGTTTTATAGTGAGAAAGTATTATAGTGAAAAAGACTTTGTCCTTGCAATTTATTTTGTGTCCATCTTTTTTTATTATTTTACGGACATTTCCTTTAAGACAATAACAGAAAATACTTTATGAACACAGTATATGACCTTTACATATTAATATCAGCTCTGAGTGTTAATTAACAGACATTTACTCTGTTTATAATGTATTTTCTGTTATTGTTTTGAAGAAAATGTAGGTAAAATAATACAGTAGCTAGAGTACTGGTATATTTGTTACCAGTACTTTTTATAGATTTTTTACAGAACATTGGCCCTCATTTATGAAATGTGCATACGACCTAAAACAGGCGTACGACGGGCGTACGGGTATTCCTACGCAAAGCAAGGTATTTATCAATTTGAACGTGGTCGTAGGCTGCGATAAAATCTCACGTCTGGTCTGACTTCGTGTACGCAAATTCTATAGTGTGACTAGCGGTGTTCATGGTATAACCACCGGGTTCAGTGAATTGTTGAACCAGCAATAATTGATGAATATGTCTGCATCACAACTACCCCATATTGCAAATTACATTTCAGAATTACGAATTAATTATATACAGCACATTGCTGTTAAGTGGTTTATTTTTTCCATTTCACTCCGCGGTGGCCTATAACATGAGGGCAGAAATTAGGCAAACAACAAATTGAATCAAATAATATATATCTATATTATTTAAATAAGCGCTTTGGCAGTCCTGTAGTCGAAGCAATGGCAGATCTGGAGGACCTTAATTAGCGCTCTCTACATTGGGACCTTTCAGCGGGAGATCAGGGACAGAGATCAGGGACTCTCTATTTTTCTAAACTGCAGCATTGGAACAAGGAGGGCGCACTGCATGGCTGGAGTCATCTCCTCGCTGAGTTACGCCCTCGTACAATTATTATAATAGTTCTACATTTCTTTGGTGAAATGGTTGGATGTGATTCCTCTTGGTGAAAAAGGTTATGCCCTGACTGAGTACATATACCGCTTGCAAATCCCGAAACAAGCATGAGCGCAGGTTCAACAGTGCGCACACACGCACACGAACCACAGTGGAAGGATGTATAGGTTTATACAGGTGGCTCTGTCTTGGGTAAGCGAGGTGGGGTGGGGGGACTGCTATACACACCAGAGCAGGCCTGCAACATAATTATGGCATGCGGGGTTCTCCGCGATATTGCACTGGAGAACGGGGCCATTCAATGAAGATCAGTGGCCACAACAGCCACCATTGTGGGCTCTACGAAGGAGAAAGGATCTTATTATGAGCTTCTAATATGGTGCTATATTGGGTAAGAAAGCTACTTAAAAAATACAACGTGCAATATTTAGTGAAAATAATTACTATATTGGGTAAGAAAGCTACTTAAAAAATACAACGTGGAATATTTAGTGAAAATAATTCATTTATTTGAAATACACTTCAGGTTCTCGTTAATCACTTTCAATGACTATAGCAGTAACCTCAGTCAACACCGCATTTTCCTTTAACAATCGACGCCTGATTTTAAGCTTCCAAATAAAACAAATAGGCGGTTGGCCTGCACCTGAGACCTGAGTGTCTTAATTTTTTCTCAGAGAAAATCCTTTTCTTTGCCGGATTTCGCTTATCCATGTCGTAAATTCTAAGGCCGAGGCCTCTAATTTATTCATATTTGTGGGCGTGTTATTTAAATTACGATTGTTTTCAACCGTCTGATTTATCAACAGCCACTCATTCGTACGCTGGAATTGGAGTGATACGAATGTTTTGTAAATCACACGTGAGTCTCGTCGTAAGATGATTTCTGCGCTCAGATCTACACTGTTTCTACGCACGTTTGATGAATGAGGGCCAATGTGTTTGTGTACATTCATAGAGTGGATTTATTTCTGACAGTGTAGTGCAGATTAGTGATCTGCCCCAGGTTTTTAACCCTTATTTTACTTAAGAAGTAGACTGAAAACACATTCTCATTTACAGCAAAAACCTGGAAGCACCTAGGGTCAACTGTTGGAAACAGAGCAGATAGGTTGTTGGGATTGAGCCCTGGTTACTTATATCAGTAAGTGCTACTACACTAAGGCTGAACTAAAATGTTAAGAATTTCTTAGCAAACTTATTTTATTTAAAGTCTAAGGGAAGATGGGCCTGCAGAATTCACCCTATCAAACCCTATTTTCGTTCAATCTTACAGTATATTACTGTGCACTTTTGTTTTCAAATTGCTTCCAATACTAATTGTAGCTGGTGGTTTCAAACATGACCATGCTATTAAATAAGTCTTTAGTTTGAAATTGGAGGACAAGTGCATAGCTAATTTGCTGTAGAGTTAGGACTTATTACAGCCTAAAAGTTTAAGTTCAGCTATGACTGCTTTGTCATGTTTAATGGCACAATGCAAACACATGTAATGTGTTCTTTTCCACTTCACATCAACTAAAGTCTGAACATGTGCCTCATTCTTTCATTGACTATCTAACACAATCTCTGCCTATTTCTTTCATTGTCTTTCTCTGCCAATCGGGTTCAATCTTCACTTTCTCTCCTCTCCTTCCTACTCCCCCCTTTTTTTTCTCTCTTCTCCTTCCTAATCCCCGTTTTCTCTCCTCTCCTTCCTACTCCCCGTTTTCTTTCTCTCCTCTCCTTCCTACTCCCCGTTTTCTTTCCTCTCCTTCCTACTCCCCGTTTTCTTTCTCTCCTCTCCTTCCTACTCCCCGTTTTCTTTCCTCTCCTTCCTACTCCCCGTTTTCTTTCTCTCCTCTCCTTCCTACTCCCCGTTTTCTTTCTCTCCTCTCCTTCCTACTCCCCGTTTTCTTTCTCTCCTCTCCTTCCTACTCCCCGTTTTCTTTCTCTCCTCTCCTTCCTACTCCCCGTTTTCTTACTCTCCTCTCCTTCCTACTCCCCGTTTTCTTTCTCGCTCACCTTTTGTTGATATCTTTCCTCCTGCTTCTTGCTTTCTCTAGATGTGAAATAGTAGTATTACTGTAATCCTCTCAGCCTCTCTCCCAACTGTAATGTACACTCCAGCACCATAAGATTTTATCAATCCAATACTTTGCCACATGTATCTGCTTTCTATTCTGTTTTGAATGTCACAGGTGTTCATTTCGATAGCATTGGAATGGTCTCAAGTGGGGAATAGTATGAAAAATGGTTTTGACAACCTGAATCATGTAAAATGTCTTCCGTGGTTGTAAAAATGTATTACAAGTACAGATACAAGGAAAACATTTTTATTTATTTTTTCATCCTCTAAGTTTTCTGTCACCAAACAACTGTTTACATTTGTGATTCCTGTTAATGAAACGAGTTCTCATGGCAATGCCGTCTCAAATGAGAAAATGTTCTCAACATGCCCACCTGGTTAAATAAAGGATAAATAAATAAAAAAAAGACGTGGGTAACCGCACGTATTGGAAGTTTTGCCACATTACGTAGGCAGACTTACGATAAGGCCAATTACAATTCAATTTTTACTTTGAATCTCCTCCATACTACCGGAACACTTTCAAGAATAGACTAATAATATCAAATGTTAAGTACTTGGGGAACGTTTAGTTCAGGGATAATATGCTAGGTTAGTAAGTTTAAGGTTAGGGTATGGTGAGGTTAAGGTAACCTGATTTTTTTTAGCAAAATTCAGCCCCTTTACTTTCAGTGCAGCAAACTCTCTCCAGAAATTTAGTGAGGATCTCTGAATGATCCAATGATGACCTAAATGACTAATAATGATAAATAGAATCCACCTGTGTGTAATCAAGTCTCCGTATAAATGCACCTGCTCTGTGATAGTCTCAGAGGTCTGTTGAATGCACAGAGATCATCATGAAGAACAAGGAACACACCAGGCAGGTCCAATATACTGTTGTGGAGAAGTTTAAAGCCGGATTTGGATACAGAAAGATTTCCCAAGCTTTAAACATCCAAAGGAGCACTGTGCAAGCAATAATATTGAAATGGAAGGAGTATCAGACAACTGCCAATCTACCAAGACCCAGCCATCCCTCTAAACTTTCAGCTCAAACAAGGAGAAGACTGATCAGAGAAGCAGCCAAGAGGCCCATGATCACTCTGGATGAACTGCAGAGATCTACAGCTGAAGTGGGCGAGTCTGTCCATAGGACAACAATCAGTTATATACTGCACAAATCTGGCCTTTATGGAAGTGGCAAGAAGAAAGCCATTTCTGAAAGATATCCATAAAAAGTGTTGTTAAAAGTTTGCCACAAGCCACCTGGGAGACACACCAAACATGTGGAAGAAGGTGCTCTGGTCAGATGAAACCAAAATCGAACTTTTTTGGCAACAATGCAAAACGTTATGTTTAGCATAAAAGCAACACAGCTCATCACCCTGAACACATACTATCCCCACTGTCAAACATGGTGGTGGCAGCATCATGATTTTGGCCTGCTTCTCTTCAGCAGGGACAGAAAAGGCTAAAATTGATGGGATGATGGATGTTGCCAAATACAGGAAAATTCTGGAAGAAAACCTGATGGAATCTGCAAAAGACCTGAGACTGGGACAGAGATGTGTCTTCCAACAAGACAATGACCCAAAACATAAAGCAAAATCTACAATGGAATGGTTCACAAATAAACATATCCAGGTGTTAAAATGGCCAAGTCAAAGTCCAGACCTGAATCCAATCGAGAATCTGTGGAAAGAACTGAAAACTGCTGTTCACAAACGCTCTCCATCCAACCTCACTGAGCTCGAGCTGTTTTGCAAGGAGGAATGGGCAAAAAATGGTCTCTCGATGTGCAAAACTGATAGAGACATACCCCAAGTGACTTACAGCTGTAATCACAGCAAAAGGTGGGGCTACAAAGTATTAACTTCAGGGGGCTGAATAATTTTGCACGCCCAATTTTTCAGTTTTTAGTTTGTTAAAAAAGTGTGTCCCCAAGATTTTCAGTTGCCCCACCTGGCCACCCCTATGAATAATGTCTGGTGGCGCCACTGGTTGACAGCCCTGATATAAGAAAAAGATTCAAATGATCTGATATATCAATCAATTCAAAGAAAGTAGTGGGAGTTTGAGTGTCCAACATTCCACCCTTTGGAAAATGGACACCATTGTAAACCATCTGCATCTTGTAATTCGGTGGCTTTAGTGAACTCTACAGATTAAAAAGGTCAGGCTTGGTTAGGTGGCAAATTGGCTAAAATATGGTAATTACTGTCAAATAGATATACAGCTTTTTAATAGGCACTTTTTGCTGAGACCAGGGAGGGTACGATGACCAAAATAATATCTGGATATTATAGAGGGAATGGAACACCATCAAATTTCATATCATTCCATCAACTGTGTTCCAGCCATTACTATAAACACATACCTCAATCCAAAATGATCTAAAATTGATTGGTTAAAACACTTCATGATGCGCAAAGGAAACTGCAGTGTTTGTACCACAAAGTCGTAGAATTTGCTTACAATTCTAGCATTTTTACACATCAGGTTCAAGACTTACAAATTGATTCTTTAGATTCACAATTCATATCAAATTCTGACAGAGGTGTAAAATGTACTGGAGAATGATACTTGAGTAGAGGTCTTACAGTATCTGAATTTAAATGTAATTAAGTATGAAAAGTAAACATGTGATCTTAAATGTTGTACACAAGGTAGAAGTAAAAAAGGTGTCACACATCTGTCATTGCATAATGTAAAGGTAGAGTTGCATCTTACCAATATATCTAGGATATAGCATAGAAAATGAAGTTGTACAATAGACGTCAAATTATCCAGTCTGTTTGATCTACAGTACATTACCGGATCATATTTGGGCTGCATGTTTGCGGAAAAAGATTAGATCAGAATTGGGCTGCCCGTTTAAACATTTTAATTTCTTTCTGAAAAACGAAGAAAATAATACATACATAAAAAACTTTAATGAAACCAATAGCCTAGGTTTCTACATTTGTTCCAGTGGAATCAACTTGTCCAATGATGAAGAAAATGTACATATACTGATCAGCCATAACAATATTCCTAATATTGTGTAGGTCCCCCTTTTGCCGCCAAGACAGCAGCCCCATACACAACAAACTGCAATGTACTGGATGTGCGGACACCTTTCTATCAGAACCAGCATTAACTTTTTCAGCAATTTGAGCGAAGTACTCCTCACGTGCATCAATAAGCCTTGGCCGGCCATGACCCTATCACTGGTTCGCTGCTTTTTTGTCCTTGGACCACTTTTGATAGGTACTGACCACTGCTGACCAGAAACAACCCACAAGAGCTGCAGTTCTGGAGATGCTCTGACTAAGTCATCTAGCCATCACAATTTGACCCTTGTGAAAGTCACTCAAATTTTTATGCTTGCCAGTATTTCCTGCTTCTTCATTTTGTCCTCAAAGTCGATGAGTTAGAAGCAAGAAAAATGGGCAAGTCTAAGGACTTGAGCAACTGGATTTAGCAGAGAGATACGTACTCAAGTAAAGTACAGATACACAAATAAAATACTTCAGTACAGTTACAAAGTTTTACTACTTTGTCACATGACACCACTGCTTTTTGGTGACTTGGATAATATGTACTAAGAATACTGATATCTATCAAATAGGAAAAAAAAACTGTCAATCATTGTCCATAAACTAAAGGGCATCCCTTTAAATTGACAGCCAGAGACTGTACAGAACCCAATGAACATGACATCTCACTGACTAATTTTATCAGATTTCTGCCAGGCCTGGAAACGTTTACCAATGACATGCTGTTTGTCCCTGATAACTGGCGTCATCAGAGTTGTATTCATTCTGCCAAATAAAATGTTTTAGTTGAAAAAAGATTTTAACAGAGGTATGCAGTTAAGTCCCAGGACCAAACAAGTAGAAACACCTGATTTAGTCCAACATAAAGGGTTTGGTGAAAGGTCTAGTGACTCAAACGTTTCAGTGGAATGAATACGAAGCCATTGTTTATCTTTTTTTTTTTAAATTCTACTACTGAACCAATTATCTTATTAAATGACAGGGCAACTCTTGGTTTAAAAAAAGTTTAAACGGGATTGATTTATTTTAATGTTGCTCAGTACATGTTAAGATATGTTATAAAATGGTATACAAATAGAATGAGCCTGGAGTACATGTGCGTTTTGGTTAACAGCCTATTTTTGAGGACCAGGGAATTCCCACAGCTTTGCATGCTAATCTAATGAAACACTATACGGCATTGAGACAAATTGTGATCTTTTAATTCTGTGTGGGAAATACTGTGTTGTGTCTGAATGTTAGTTTAACGTTAACTATACCCGCTGTGCCTATGAGAAAAGGAAATAACAAAGTCAAGCAGTTGACTCAATTACAAACTCCCACTTGCATGCATCTCTCACACAAACACACATACACATCCGCATTATCTCACACACATGTATCCATAAATACGCATCAACACACAGGCGCCCATGCACAGAGCCTTATTTCCCGACAGTGAACTGGAAATGTTGCACTTTCCTCAAAAAGCATATGAAGTGACGGAGGCGTTTAGATGTAAACAACAGATTGTTTGTTTGTTTTTCATCTCAAGACAGCAAAGTGTCTAATATTATTTTGTATCAATATGAATCACATTCTCTAAACTTTACCACCCAAAAAGGTTTTTAACTTATTGTTACCTGCGTTATTTTTACGTAGTATCATGTAGCCTGACGCTGTTTAGTGTGCGCGCATTTGACTGTGAGTGCAGTCAATTTGTCCAGTTCATGTGTAGAGCTGTTTAATGGCTCGTAAATAGAAACTGCCTCTGAGGTTTTTGCTCTGCGATTCTATGCTTCGAAGCGACCGTTAGAATAGTGCTGGAAACTGCATCCTCTGTGGATCTGTTACAGTGGTAGGAAAATTGGAGTGGTTCCAGTGATCTGGCAATTTGCTTTTAATGCAGGCGGAACTCTCAAACATCATTATGATCACAGAGGTGAGGGCAAGGTGCAAGAGTCATTAGGTCGTTAGCTTGTTTTTATTGGGCACTAGAAGGACGATGGTCTTCATAAAGCATGTGGAAACTATAGCTTGCTACAGGGAGAAGTTGCTGATGCCTGTGAAGACGCCCGCCAACTGGTTGGCACAATCTGAGGACACAACCGGGGATGCCATCTGGTCTGGTGGCATGGGCTTGCTTAACCAGGACGTACTCACTGGCGAGCCTGCGCTTGGAGAAGCTTGAGCTTCTAGGTCTCTAACCTGTCACATTGAGGAGCCAGGGAGCACGTAGGCAAGGAGACCTTGTTTGAGAGGAACGCCAACCACCCCTCAGGCAAACATCAACTACTTCTAAGAAGTATTTTTTAACACATTTTCCATCATTTTCATGGCATTCCTGTGTCATTAAAGGAAAAGTTCAATATTTAGTGTCTCTGAGCTGTGTTCTTGATCTAAATGCCATGATGAAAATGTTTAAGATTTATTCTTTTTAAATAAATAAATCTTTATTTTGCCATTCTTCGCTTCATTCTGAAGCTGTGGAGCATCCTGCAAAAATAAACAAAAGCTTCAACACCAGCCGTATATGTCCGTTTTCAGACTTTAAAAGCTCTCATTATCAAGGCGCAGGGCTGTAGCTGTTTTAGAAAAGACATTGTTATTCAAAACTAAATTCAGACTGTGGCTTTTTAAAAAGAATTCCGCCATATGTTCTAAAATCATCAAGGTCTCATTTAGGAAAATTGATACAGTAGATGTTTTAGAATGAAGTGCACACACACACAAGGTATAGAGGCAAACACATGCAAACATTCTTGCTCGCTCTCAATCTCTCTCTCTCTGACACACACACACACTCACACATTAACACAAACATACATGTCAAACTAATGTGTTTTTGAATGCATAATTTGTTTGTGCTGTAGCACCAACAAGGACAGTTAACAATATGAATACTGTTAGCCACATAGGACGGTATATCTACCCTCTTAAAAAAGAGTACAACCACACAGGGTTCTTTGGTTTTTCCCCATACGTAAACCCTCATTGGTGCTAAGTAAACCTCTGGATTGATAATATTTTATTCTACATTATGTTAAACTGTCCAAAGTGTTTTAGTGCCCAAAAATGGGGAACCATGTCGAAAAAGTGCTGTAAATTTCTAAACCGTTCATCTGATATGAATGAATATACCCACATATTAAAGCTGACAGTCTGCACTTTAACCATAACATTGTATCCTTTCATTCTCAGTACAGAAAAGTACAGAAAATAATGTGAAAATACTGGTCACTGTCCAGTGAATTAAGGAGCTCACTGTATGTGTTGTGGGGTTTAAAAGGTGTAGTGTTATCACAGCGTTATATTGGTGTTGTGGGGGTAAAAAAGTGTTTCTAATTGATCAAGCATGGTGTCTATTTTGTGTTTTGGTGGTTTAAAATGTGTATTTAGTGGTTTAAAATGCATGCTATAGTTTGGGGTTGAAAGGTTGGTATAGAATATCAAACCCTGTTAATCCGTTGCTTTTCCATTTGAAAAATGATTCTGTCAGCTCTCTGAGGGCCACCAACCCCAAGGTGCCCTTCAGTGAGTTCACATCACCCGACTCACCTACCCTTCAAGCCCAAAGAACACACGCATTTTCCAGGATGCTATCCCAACCCCAATTACAACCTTTACCTAAAAATATCCAAGAAGGCAAAGTTTCCTTGTTTCACCATCCTTGGGATGATTTTTGGTCCCCACCAGGATAAAATATGTATACACACACACACACACACACACACACACGCACACATGCACACTGTTTTTAACATCATGGGGTGAACCAGTCTGTCAAAGGAGACGTTGTGCCGGCTATCGTCATCCACTCTGTGTGAGCTTTGTTCATTCCATCCTTATTGACACACTCCTGCTGTGCTCATGACTACCACCTTTCATGACACCTACAGCGGCACAGCACAAAATTGGTCTCCTCCTCACTAATTTCAATGGAATGCATACATTGAAGTCATGATATAGAATGCATCGCAACTGACCCTGCCCATGTAAACCAATGCCTGCAAGGCAAATGCAGCTTTTCAATAGAAATGAATGTTAGTCTGTTTTTTCCAAAACACAGTAATGCTGTATGTGTGATCGAGGTGTTAACCTCGGGCAGACTCTTTTAAACGTTATAGCAAGCTCTTTATTGCTTCAACTGGTGTTGTTACAATATGCTGCAGGAAGAATTGAGTTGTGATCAAAAAGAAATTGTTGGCATTTATATGCTTTATTGGGCATAAAACATATGAGTTTTTCCTCTTAAAAAGCTTTGACCCAGATTTGAACTTGGGTTGCAGCAGTTTATGAACAGGCTACAACCCATTTTGGTAACATGTCTTAAATTGTCTGTGATGAGCTACTCAGTATAGCACTACCGGTATATACAGATATAAAGTACCCTCTATAGAATTGTGTGATCCCTGAAAACACAATAAAAATGACACCCATAGAGTTCTGATAACGTCTAATAGGACTATCACATTACATTTTAACCAACTGACACTTGGTTTAATATACTACATATGAATGAATAACTAACCTATGACAAATGTACTGTATTACTGTCAAAGGAATATATATGAAATAATACTAAAAACAGAAGGTTGTTGAGTGTGTGTCTAACACCGTCACCTACCTAGCAATTATGGTGGCTAGAAACGGTTAATGAAACCTGTAAAAGCTATAAAACAACATTTCCATATAATTATTGCCATCTATATGAATGACTGAGCATGAATCATCAGCTTTACATTATATGGCCCATCATTAGCAATAAAACTCTATCATAACCACAGTCATATCTCGTACACTTCCTGACAAAAGTTCTGTAAAGAAAGTTTTGTACATTACATGTTTTAAACCAGCATAGACCTCCACAGACTATTGTTTTGAGTGGGAGGGATGAGTTCTCGTTGACCAATGCATCCTCGGGGAAAGAGTTCCATTAGCTTCCACTCACGCACCACACAGACTAAGGAACATTTCCACTGATGTGTGGGGGTGGGTGGGACAGGGACTTCAGCCCTGAAGAGGCTGTAATGTTTACATTGAGTGGTCAAATCTGGTCACCATTGCAGTTCTCTCATCCTCCAAGCTCAGTTTATAGTAGCGTGTGGGCGAACTGTGACTCAATGGGCTTAGATCTAATTACATGAAAATCTGTGGTGGGGGGGATTAACTAAAGTGTGTGTTTGTCTACTGCAGACTTTGTTATTAGACTATATTTTCAATCAATATACTCCTTGAGAAAAAGTAGCATACTGTATACTCATTCCGGCAATAAAAACAATTAGTGTCAGCACTACGGTACATTTGACAGCCACTTTATATGCATTGTTTCTAAAACTACTATATCATAGTAGACATCAAAAAAGAAAATGCTACTTCCTGTTCACATCAGAGCGCTAGAGAGAGAGGAGAGTGAAGGGAGAAATTAGAGAAACTGGAAGAGATGAGTAAAGAGGAGACCTACTGACGTGGGACAGTGGTCTAAGTTGCTCCCTCATTGACTGCATCATGGTGGCCAGTGTTAGAACCATGGTTGCTCCATTTACGAAGGTAAGTAGTCTGATGGAATTGCCTCAATACATTTTTTTCATGATACTTAAATTGTGAAGTTAATTCAATCACGTTTGTATAGTTGGTGAATGTGTTATCCTCTCATATGTTTACTGACTTAAGGACAGTTAGTGACACATGCTTGGAGGAAGCATGTGATTGATCTTCGGCCATTCTCCTCCCCTGAGAGCGGTTGCAGAGGAGACATGGCTTGACAAATTTGGACATGACAAATCGGGTTTGGAGAAAACAATGGGAAATCTGTGAAAAACGCACACTGACAGATGTGCCAAGTATGGAGCGATTGACCATTAATTATTCCTCCCAGAGCCTTTTCATAAGCTCTATATTCTGATCAGATTGTGTACTGGATCAAGTGCGTTTATGCGTGTGTGTATGTATACATGTGGCCACTGACTATCAGTTGCGGTCAGTGGATCTTAATTGGGGACGCCGGGCTCACATTACATTCGGGACCGGAGTGAATGGATCTTAAAGGAGAATTCCGGGCAATTTCAAAACGTAGCTCTGTTGTTTGCATATCGGAAGTGCTGTCCGTAGCGTTAATAACCACCGCAAATAGTTTTTTTGGGGAAAAAAATAAGTTTTGGAATATTGAATTGTTTGACTTCGACAATCGACTAGTGTGGACCTCACTGGAAAATGGGAAATAAACTGAGGTATGTACACAAACGTATTTGTTCAAACTCGCTGTGTTTATTATAAGGAATCAGTGCAAATGGATATGGACTAGTAATGACATTTTGAACATGTTTGTGGCTCAAAGCACGCTTTTTAAATTGCCCCGTAAATGCGTAATGGTTGTCTATTGGCAGCAAAATGTAAACACGCTTTTGGCAATACAGATTGTTTGAGTTATTAATGCTACGGATAACACTTCTGATATGCAAACAATAGAGCTACGTTTTGAAATCGCCCAGAATTCTCCTTTAATTGGGGACGCCGGGCTCACGTTACGTTCGGGACCGGAGTGAATGGATCTTAAGTGGGGACGCCGGGCTCGCATTACGTTCGGACTGGAGTGAATTGATCTTAATTGGGGACGCTGGGCTCGATTACGTTCAGGACTGGAATGAAATGAATGGTGTGTAGTGCATCAAACCCATTGTGTAATACCGTTCCGTTTCCCTTAGTCTGGATGGAAATGCGAGTCCGGCGTCCCCAATTAAGATCTATTCACTCCAGTCCCGAACGTAATGCAAGCCCGAAGTGGCTGCTGACATATGACTTTGCTCAGAAGCACTGGTTGAGTTTGAACCACTTTGAGGCAAACAATGCTGAGCCAACCTTTGCTGCTCCTGAAGATCAGGTGCTCTCTTTGAGGCTGACATGAGAGCCACTCTCAATGGAGTCAATACTCACAAAGCCTCCAGCACAGATGGCATCCCTCTTCAGAGTGTGTGCCAACCATCTGGCGGAAGTCTTCACATGCATTTTCAAACTGTCCCAGGCTGCTCCAAGGAGACCACAAAACTCACAAAAAACTATTAATACGGAACCATCCAGTTGCACTCACCCTTGTCTGTATATGATTCAAGAGGCTTGTCATGGCCCATATCAAAAATAGTTGCCAGGATCCCTGAACCTACTCCAATTTGCCTACCGCCACAACAGTCACAGAGGATGCCATTTTCATTACTATTCCTTATCATGAGGACACAAGTGTAGAAAAGGACATCTGTGTTATAATGCATTATAATAAATATAGTTCAACTTTTATCATTATAGTTCCCTACAAAACCATTGAGTATGACCATTGGATCTGGACACCACTCTTTGAAATGTAATAACGGCTGCGGGCATTGGCCACAACCCCTCATCCTGACCGCAACACTGGCACCTCTCAGAGCTGAGTCCTTAACACATTGCTTTACTTCCTGTTCATGCACAAATGTCTAGCTTAGTAAAACACCAACATCATCAAGTTTGTTGACGATGCCCTGGTTGTAGGCCATAACCATTTGGGTGCCAGGACAACAACCTTGCCCTACACGTCAGAGGAAGATGACTGTTGAATTCAGGAAGCAAGAAAAAGCTGGAGAGCAGAAAACATACCTGGGTTTCACATCAATCAAGCAACAGTAGAGAGAGTTAGCAGTTTTAAGTTACCGGTACTTGGTGTTCACATAAGCAGAATTTCATGGACCACAAATGACGACAATATTGTCCAGAAGGTGCAACAGACTAAAAAGGTCTGTGCAACGGACTAAAACACACCCTTATACCAAAATAGATTACATTCATAATTTCCCTCAAAATTCTACAAACAATACCCCATACTGACAATGTGAAAGAAGTGTGTTTGAAATCATTACAAATTTATTAAAAATAAAAACAAAAAGCACATGTTTACAGCCTCTACTCAATACTTTGTTGAAACTACTCTGGCAGCAATCAGCCCCAAGTCATTTTGAGTATGATGCTTAAAGCTTGGCACACATAGTTTTGGGCAGTTTCTCACATTCTTATTTGCAGGACCGCTCATGCTCCATCAAGTTGGATGGGGAGCATTGGTGCACAGCTATTTTCAAGATGTTCAATTGGGTTCAAGTCTGGGCTGTGGGCCACTCAAGGACATTCACAGAGTTGTCCTGTAGCCACTCCTTTGTTATCATGGTTGTGTGCTTAGAGTCATTTTCCTGTTGGAAGAGGTTTAGAGTTCTCTGGAGCAGGTTTTCAGCAAGGTCTCTGTACCTCGATCCTGACTAGTCTCCCAGTTCCTGCCACTAAAAAACATGCCCACAGCATGATGCTGCCACCACCGTGCTTCACTGTAGGGATGGTATTGGTCAGGTGATGAGCGGTGCCTTGTTTCCTCCTGACATTATGCTTGCCATTCAGGCCACAGAGTTATATTGTTTCTCATGGTCTGGGGGTCCTTCAGGTACCTTCCAGGCAGGCTCTCGTGTGCCTATACTGAGGAGTGGATTCCCTCTGGTCACTCTACCATACAGGCCTGATTGGTGGAGTGCTGCAGAGATGGTTGTTCTTCTGGAAGGTTCTTCTCTTTCCACAGATAAACGCTGGAGCTTTGTCACATTGACAATCGGGTTCTTGGTCACCTCCCTGACTAAGGCCCTTCTCCCTCGATTGCTCAATTTGGCCGGAATCCTGGTGGTTACAAACTTTCTTCATTTACGGATGATGGAGTCCACTGTGCTCATTGGGACCTTCAATGCTGCAGATATTCTTCTGTACCCTTCCCCAGACCTGTGTCTCAATACAATCCTGTCTTGGAGGTGTACAGACAATTCCTTGGACTTCATTGGCTTGGTGTGTGCTCTGACATGCATTGTTAACTGTGGGACCTTAAATAGAGAGGTGTGTGCCTTCCAAATCATGTCCAATCAACTGATTTTACCACAGGTGGACTCGAATCAGTTTGTGGAAACATCTGAAGAGTGATCAGTGGAAAGAGGGTGCATCTGAGCTCAATTTTGAGTGTCATGGCAAAGGCTGTGAATACTTATGTACGTGTGTTTTTTTGTTTTTAACTTTTAATAAATTTGATAAGATTTCAAACACACTTCTTTCATGTTGTCATTATGGGTTATTGTTTGTAGAATTTTGAGGAAAATAATGAATTTCATCCATTTCGAAATAACGGTGTAACATAACAAGTGAACATGTGGAAAAAGTGAAGCGCTGTGAATATGTGTTGCTATGCTATTTCGTTTTCATAATAAAAAAATAACAACACTACTCGAATAATACTGTAGCATCTGCTGAGCTGTACAAAACCTAGGGTTGCCACATTACATTTTGTAGCTTCATATAAAATCACAAACATCAAGGATTCTTTGATTACAAATATTTATTCTGTGCATCCATGCAGTCAAATGCCCAGGGGCGGTTCTACACAGGGGCCTACAGGGGCCAGTGCCCCTGTAAACATGGCCCTGGCCCCCCCTTGAGCTGACTGAATAATAAAAAAAATGAAATAAATTGATCAAGTTATTACGATTCTATGCGCTAGCACCAAAATGTGCCCCCCTGATTAAACACTGGCCCCACCTTGCACCTTGGGCCCCCCAGTAAAATTTGTCTAGAACCACCACTGCAAATGCCATGTAAATCATTCTCATATTTAACTCAATATTATTACATTTCTTAACTGTATGACTGACTCTGGTGGCAGCTACTACACATTTATCTCACAACTATATAGCCTAATTGTCAACTGCGTCAATTGCAGCCTCCTGTTTGTTTGTTTGTTGAACTTTCTGAGTAAGCAATCCTTCCAGTCTTCTTCCCAAAATCTTTTGGGTAAGATCCCCTTTAAACGCAAGCCAGCATGCTGTAAAGTTTAAACGGAATAAAGACAAACAGCGCTGTCCATGATTGTGAGTGTGAAATTACAGCGCTATGTTTCTGAATCATGTTTGAATGCATTGGCGGTGGAAAGGGGTGGCAAGGGGTGGCAGCAGCCACCTCTACAAAAAAGACTTACCACCCCAATCTCGCTATGCTAAAATATATTATTAGTACATTATAACACATTTTATTAAATCATATTAAAATAATATTATTGTTATCATTCAAACTACAATGTTATATTCATTAATGGTGGCTTCGGGTCACCCCTTTCTAATGGTAGTGTCAATTTATTTTGAGTACCAACCACCAGTTAAACATAATCGAAGAAGAACAACAGCCAAACTCGCAATCGAGAGCTAAAGGTGTGATATTTCTTTCATACTGCGTCATTATTCTATTGATAATTGTATTTAAGGTGAG
Source organism: Umbra pygmaea (assembly GCA_016801145.1). NCBI lineage: Eukaryota > Metazoa > Chordata > Actinopteri > Esociformes > Umbridae > Umbra > Umbra pygmaea. The sequence continues at coordinate 2,312 of JACXGM010008978.1, read as the reverse complement.
TAAATAATCGTTCCCTCTAAGCACTCATGAAAGCATTATTAAGTGTACACTTTTCTTCTAATCGATTAATTGTCGATTGACTTTGTTTATTAAGTGTCACAAGTGGGCATGTTCCTATAGGTAAATTATACTCATATGCTATATCAGTACTATTCTTATATGGCTGTAACGTCCAGCCCTGGATGGGCTGAGACAGGGACTTCCCTTTTGGTGTGTTTAGTGTCTCCTGTTTTCATGTACTTTTGAGTTCCTGCCCTGTGAGTTTCAGTGTCTCTAGTGTGCTCCCTCATGTGTTGTGTTTTGGCTCCCTCTTGTGTCTGGTTCATGCATTGCTTTGTGTTCTGTCTATTTGGTTACGTCACTCTTTTAGTTCCCAGGTGTCTTGTGTTAGTCATTAGTTGTTTAGTATTTAGCCCTCATGTTTCCGTGTACACCTTGTCGTTCAATGTTCCTGTTACGTGTTCCTGTGGTGTCGCTTTATGTCTGTAATTATATTCTTGGATTTAGCCCCTCGAGGCAGTATTTGTTTTGGGTCCGTTTTGCTTTAATAAATACAACGTGAGTTATTGCATATCCTTTGCGCCTGTCTCTCTATGTCACTCGTCGACGGAGCACCGTGACAATGGCCATGTTAGAAACAACTTTTGTTCTTTTTCATTATCTAGGTTAAAAATGGTAACATGTTTGGTATTTCATAATTATTGATAAATCCATTATTTTAACAAAGTTGACGTATGTACAGTAGTTGTAATTATTATCTTTTATTTAAATTCCTAATACATACTTGTATATTATTAATCATGGAATTTTCACACTGGTGCATTTTTCTTTTATGATTTAAGGAGGCATATTAATGATTACTCTTGAATAATGTAGGGAAATGAAAAGGAAATTTAAAAGTGGGTTGTGAACTTCTACATCTCTGGAAAAGTGCCATTCTGCCACACTAAATTCCTTTGAGTAATGTAAAAACAAACTATTTTCATATTGACCAGATGTGTTTTTAGTTAAGTGTTGAGAAATATTTAGGCTATCTTATGTTATGGATATTTGAGGAAAACAGGCCCATGTATGTAAAAATACAGCTCAGGAAAATATTAAGAAACCATTTAATCTGGTTTTACTATTGATAGTTATGTGTTTGGTTAAAGCACATTACCTATACTGACAACATTTTTCCCAAATTCTAAATTGTCATTTATTTCATTTATTTGCAGAAAATTACAATGGGTCAAAAAACAAAAAAATGTGCATTGTCAGACCTTGAATAATGCCAAGAAAATCAGTTTTAAACATTATTTACAATAGTGATTCTTAGGAAGAGTTCAGAAATCAATATTTGGTGGAATAATAATAAATGTATAATAATAATAATTGGCTTTCATGCATCTTGGCATAGTCTTCACCAGTCTCTCACATTGATGTTGGGTGACTTTGTCACTCAAGGTGCAAAAATTCAAGCAGCTCAGCTTTCTTTGATGGCTTGTGACTCTTCATCTTCCTCTTGATCACATTCCAGAGGTTTTTAATGGGGTTGATTTAAGAAACATTTGCAGGGGTTTTCAACTTCTTCCAGAGCTGTATATTCATGTATATAAAATCTATGAGTATACAAAGTTATGTATTCTACATTTACATGCATTCAACGCACATTTAAATTTTAGATGAACTATATTAGACTGTTAAATAAATCATAAAAAAAATTTACAATATTCAAGCAGTAATTGTTTAATCTTGATCCTATTACTATGAGAGGCCGTATAGGCCATAATTCATACTTGGTCTCACATACAACACCATAGCCTCACATAGATACCATTATACTCTCACATATACATGTATAACATTATACTCTCACATAGATACCATCATACTCTCACATAGATATCATCATACTCTCACATAGATATCATCATACTCTCACATAGATACAATTATACTCTCACATAGATACCATTATACTCTCACATAGATACCATTATACTCTCACATAGATACCATTATACTCTCACATAGATACCATCATACTCTCACATAGATACCATTATACTCTCACATAGATACCATTATACTCTCACATAGATACCATCATACTCTCACATAGATACCATTATACTCTCACATAGATACCATCATACTCTCACATAGATACCATCATACTCTCACATATATACCATTATACTCTCACATAGATACCATTATAGTCTTGCACATTAACTGGCATATCCTTTTACATGCACTGTCAAACTTTCCTTTATTTACTATCATAGTCTCTTACACAGATTGATATTCTCTCTTACACACACAAAAAT
>JACXGM010008977.1:5332-19425 GCA_016801145.1 Umbra pygmaea | reverse complement strand
AATTTATCCCGCCGGTAAAATAGCAACAGCGCCCGGGACCCTCCCACAATGTCACTTGCGTTTCACGTTTGATACTTGCGTTTCAGATCGTTAAAATAGGAGCCTATATGTCTTGTAACCCAAGCAGACCACTTTTGCATGCATGTATAGAATGATTTGTTTTTATAATGTTTTAGATGGTAACGTAATGGTGCTATAAAGCTATATGTTGCTATAATATGTTTTGTGTTTGAAAGCTATGTTGCAATAATGCTGTAAATAAAGGTTGTGTGTTGCTATAAACCCTTGAAGCATTAAAAGGTACACTGTAGAATTTTGCAAAGTGAAAACAAAACTCTTTCAGTGACCAGCTTCCAAAAGCTGATTTAAGAAATCAGTAAAGCCTTTTGGATGGGACAAGTGTTTCCCACATAGCAAAATAACCAGTTTTAAATCAACTCTGAGAGTGTTAGAGTGTATTTAACACTAGTGATTTTGCTGTGTATAGTTCAGTAAAGTGCTTATTGTCCTATTTAAACAGGAATTGCAATGAAGACATTGTTGTGTACTCTTATGAAACATTCCAAAAGAAACAGCAACAAGTTCAAATTCTGCCTTCTTTCTATGCAAAGATTATGCAATTTCATCATCGTGCAGCTTCTCCTGACTTATTCTTAACAGTTTCTGCAGGATTTTATACACCCCCATCTTAAAACCAATAACAATTAGACTAATCTGCATATCAATGCTTTATTTTTTAAATTGACATCTCCCCATATAAACACACCCATTAGCTTATTACTATATTCTGTATATACACAACTACCTATATTTTAGTTATACACAACAGACATGAGAAGTTGTGCTTCCACAGTGTTTGACAGTGTGCACAAGCCAGACTAATAATAAAATAAAATATAATTTACACATTTTTGGCCGTGCTTTACATGTAACAAAACACTTCATATTGTTGTGAATCTTGTCTTGTGTACAGTACATAGGTGTTTTTCTGATTTTTCAAGTATCAAGAATGACAGTTTTAATGATTTTTGTAAGCTGGTAAGAAAGTAGTTCCTTTGTTATGGTTTGAATTCTACAAAAAGCACCTTAAATATACTGCCTTTTGAGACCATTACGGCATTTATAAAGTGTACAATCATTATGGACTTGAGAAACAAAGCAGATAATTTATACTTAATAATAATTAAGTATAATTAATACTTAAAAAAATAAATGTATATGCATTCATTCAGTGAAGGCCCGTTTTACGTGAATGTCATGGTACCTACATACAGTTCCTAAATATGTTAATTTACACCAAATTACACAAAAATCATAGTCCATTCACCACTTTAGAACTTAGAACTGTGAGAGAGAAAATCTTAAGTTCCTGGTATGGAAAATATATATTTGTCTGCACTCTTGCTCTGTCTACAGATTGTTGGCCTACTCACTGTGTGGATGTTTATATATGTACAGTACATTTGGTTGTCATGTATCTCTATGTTCATGTTATCAGTATGATTCCGTGTTAAACACAGAACCAGAAAATAACAAATACAGACAAAGCTTTACAAAACTCCATGAGAATCCATATGTTTTGCTCTTAATTTTTCCTCTGCATAATATTAAACGTATGGATTTTACATATCCAATCACAGTTAACCTTCCTTTCATCTTGCAGAGAATTAAACTAAGTAATTACATTCAGGAGACGTTGTGTGTTCCATTGCGGTTAACATGCATTCACTCCATAATAATACAGTAAGTTTGAGTAAGGCTGTATTCCTATATATTATGTATATGCCAGTTGTATCTTGAGAATAGCATGGTTATACATGTGATGTGTTGACTTTTGTGAAGGATTTCTCAGGGGAGTTATCATACCATTATATATACTGATGGCTCAGACAGCCTGAGTCATTGTCAGATGAGGTGTTGTGGATGTTCTAATGTAACATGTGACATGTCAGAATGCACTATGATGAGATTTGATGGCAAAAGAGGCGCTATTTTACATTACTGACAGTGTGTTTTTGTGTTGTGTGGTATAGTGTATGAGTTTATGCAAATTTGCCTGGGGACAAATGCACTAACAAACAATAAAAGCCCCAACGCAAGAAAACTACACTAAGAAACAGTATCAGCATCTGGACAAGAAACCCTATACTAAAAACTTTGCTCATGGGCAAGGACCCTGTACTAAAAACATTATATTAGCTCTGATCTCCACTTCCTATACGGCCACTTTAGTACATTATTAAAGGTTTAGTTTTCTCAATTTCTGTGTCAGTATGTTTTTGTCCTGTTCAGTGTTTTTATGTTTTCATTCATTTGCTTTAGGCTTTCTGTAGATGTTGTACACATGCATATCAACCAGGCCTCTTCACACAGTGTTTTCACGTTGATTGCCAGATGGTGGCAGACTGTATGATCTACGGGCTTGCTAATCTTGATTATCAGAAAATATAACAGCAGGATTTATTCTCGCAGACAGTTAATGTCCAGCCACAAGTGGTTTGTGAAGGTGCTGAGTTTTTTCTGCCTGTAGTCTGGAACATTCTCAGTGCACCTTCAAATGTGAAGATGCTCAATATGTTGGATCTGTATCATTCATTCTGACATTTACAATAAAAGAGGAGTGGTCTGATATTAGGAGGAAAAGCAGAGAGGAAGTAGATGAATGATCTAATTTAACATTATATTAGCCTGTGTGCAATGACCCTGTACTAAGAAGAATTATTAGCCACTAGACAAAGGTTCCTGTATTAAAAACAATTATGTTCAAATGAAATACAAAGAGTTCCTCTAAATTATTTGTAGTTGAGAAATCTAAACTGAAACTTAAGATTTCATCATTAGGTAGCATTGGACAAGCCAATCCATCCCTCTGTATTTAAACATCTCTAGCTTCTTACTGTTAGCATGCTTCTGAGAGGGGAGGGACAGGTAGCCTATCAAATAGCCCACTGCCAGTGATTGACAAGTCAGTGGCAGAGGCTTTGCATAGACTGTGTTGTTTTATTTTTTTGGGGTGACCATGTTTTTGAGATTGACCTTTTTTCAATGTTTTGTTCCTGATCGTTGAATGTTTTCAGTCTGCTCATTGTACCTACCCCTGCTACTGGGGGTCACCGTGCTATAAAATTATCCTCACATTCCATTGAATGTGAGACAACAGGCAGGATTATGTGGAATTGGGAGGGAGAAAAAATTAAAAACAGTGACTCCAAACTTTTGAACACTAGCGTATGTCTGCTTGCTTCAAATCTGCGAAGTCATTAAAATGCTCTCAGTTCCACTTTAAGTTTATGAATTGCTTTATCTGCTTATCTTGAACATGTCTAAATGCATTGACTTGCTTCCATGTGATTGGCTGATTAAATATTTGCATTAACATTTAAACAGGTGTACCTAATGAAGTGGCCAGTGAATGTTTATCAACTTATTAATGACAAGTAGGTACTCCCAAGTAAAATAAATGTCATGAGTGCAGAAAAGGAATAGCAAAAATATGCTCGCATACACTTACAGCTCTGGAAAAAATTAAGAGCCCACTCAAGACAAAAATTACTTTGGTGAGTGAAAAGAATCCAATATATTGAACGGCTTTAATATATTGATGTACTTCGTGCAATCAAAATAATAATTATAATCTCTCTAATCCTCGTAACTCTTTCAATGTATGTATTCCCCTCAATGCCTTCTATTCTATTCATGGGCTCAGACCAGTGTACCAGCCTTACCCAATAGAGCCAGTCTAATGATGCAGATATACCAGCCATGCTGCCACAGTAAAACAGCAACCTGTCAATCTCTGCTACACTTTCACCGTCATTACCTTAAACCTCCTGACCTTTGGCCAATCAGCTGTCACCTTTTTCACACTTCCACCTGAGCAGGCTTTACTCTGAACTCTATTGCGGGCCAGCCGTGTATATTTACCCAGTGGTTAAAGCACACGTAATGTATAATGACATATGATACCCTTATAATGCATCACCCTATGATGAATGCTTTAAACTCACAAACCAGACTCATAACACACCTTAAGATACAGAAAAGATGTATGGTACATTAAATATTTAGTCGAGAAGACAACTTTGTCATCTAAAAGTCACTATTGTATAATAATGAACTTCCTAACTACACTAAATGTGACTATTTATTACCATAATTAGTGTTTTGCTTTTGATACACACAACCACTTAATTTATTGTGGCATATGGTTCTGTACCTTACGGCAACCACACCAACATATTATATACTGTACATTGCTTCTATATACATTGCTTGTATTCACAACATGTAATGGCAGTTATGAATTAAAAAAATTGAAACTGAAACAAGAATATAGTGGCAAGTAATCCCACTGATGTCTTAAATACACGGCATAATTACCATGCGACTAACTACGTCTGATAGGCATGAATCTATCAGTTGATTAAGACAGACAACTTTCCCTCGGTTTTCCTGGCAGAACTGGCAAATGCAATTTCTTAGAAATTGCCCCCGGAACATTTGCCAAAAATCTCACCCCAACAGAGGTCTCCTTTGTTCATTGGCCATTCTAGATGGTTCACACCCTCATTAACCTTAACCCCACCCACCTGTTCACTGTCGCGTCATACAAACGCGTCATACACCCTCATAAACCTTAACCCCACCCACCTGTTCACTGTCGCGTCATACAAACGCGTCATACACCCTCATAAACCTTAACCCCACCCATCTGTTCACTGTTGCGTCATACAAAGACAGGCAGGTGATTGACTCAATCTGACTGTCAAGACAAAAAAGCTGTAAACTTAAAGTGTACATGTCTGCATTCATGACTCAGAAAAAGTCCATCATTACATTCAGATTTTATTGAATATTATTTAAATGTCATGGATGTTTTACAGGTTGGCTGTCACTGCATCACCACGGTATTATTCTGACTACTGTACATATTGCATGACATTGCTTCATGTTATGGTTTTAGAGGCAGAGTAGTTTTTTGATATCTGAGTCTCAGACAGGATTATTCATTATTCAACTTTAGTAATCTTAGGAATTGTAGATATATTTATATATATATATATATACTTCTATTGCAGAACATGTATGGCTATACACACGCGAACTTGTGTTAAAGGTTGCGAACTACTAACATAGACTAATCTAAGCTTGAAGGTGCAGTCTGCATATTCCGACATTGTTTGAAAAATTGGTGCTGTAGATATAGAAAGGGTTCCAGAAAATTTAATTGTGAAACAGAATATAATTTTAACTGAGGCATGTCTGTGATTCTATTTAGTGTTCATGGACAAATAAATAGCATGTTGCACATCCATGCCAAAATGAGAGGTTTAAAATACAGTATTATAATGTAAATTGCAAAGTCCCCAAACTGCAGTTTTAACCTTGTCAGAATACTGTAAATCCTTGTTTAAAAAATCTATAGGTCTAAGGTGTCCTTCAACATGATCTGGTCGAAATTCTAATTGTGGACATATTTTTCAACAGGTGTCAGCTATTATGAAATAGTTTCTGTTTTATTTATCTCAGACTACATGTGTTTAGTCAATTTCCCATCTCCAGTGTCAGAGACGTGAGAATGTCTGCAGGCAAATCCCTGGAGGACATTGCCATCTCACTTGAATGTAAACACCTTTTGTTGAATCATCTGGGAACATCATCAGTTGTATGAGTAGAATTTCAATGACAGGCTAACGTAGGGCATCCCCACCCAGCGGTCTCTGTGTAGAAGGTCAACATCTCCCACTGCAGCTGTCATCTAAATTGAAATGTTATTGAGCAGAAATATGCTTTATCCAACAGTTCATGGATATGGGAGATGTCACCTATGACCCACCCATGAACCAACCATAACCCACCCATGACCCACCCATAACCCACCCATAACCCACCCATGACCCACCCATAAGCCACCCATAACCCACCCATGGCCCACCCATAACGCACCCATGACCCACCCATGGCCCACCCATAACGCACCCATGACCCACCCATGACCCACCCAAGACCCACCCAAGACCCACCCATGACCCACCCAAGACCCACTGACTCCCACCTTTACATTTTGTCACAGATGAAGCACTTGGGACTGCCTAATTTAATTGCATGAGTGCTATATTGTAAAATGCATGTATTGCCATACAGCCGTCTGTGTTTATCTGCTTCTCAGATCCGATTGGCCGAGGCAGAGCGGGCGTCGCTGATGTCGGATGAGCAGATGTCTGATAGGTCATCTTCCTTGGCCCTCCCTGATGACCTCAGCCTCTATGACCACAGTGTCTGTCAGCTTATGTTGGGAGACAGACAGGTAACACACACCAATATATTATACACACACAAACACATGCACTTAATGACCCAAAACACAGACACCAAAGAGAGTTTTATAATGAAAATATGTATGCACACATCGCAAAATGCCTTAATTAAGAAGCCTTTGAAAGTGTCACAGACTTTAAGTTCTTGGGAGTCCGGATCTCTGTGACGGTGGATTGGTCACTAAACAAATCTACTGTGGTGAAGATATCCGAGCCACGGCCTATTCCAGCCATTCAGGTTCACCAGACACCGCCAGTTCAGAAGCATCCTGTCAAAAACAACCAGACTGCGTAACAGCTCCTTCCCACTGACCATCAGGCTCCTAAATGGACTGAAATACTAATATTTAAATTATAATTCTAACTGGGCGTACTCATTTTTCGACCCACTATATAATTAATATATGACCCATTATATGATTCTGAGGGTACTGTTTTACATGTTGTCACAATGTGCAGGAAAGGAGATGTGCAAAGTTGACAGAAAATACATTGTATTAATACTCTGTAAATAAATAAAAATAATAATAATAAAAAACAGACTAAGTGGAGTCATACATGAACATACATTATAGAAACTGACATGTAACACATAAACACGATAATAATAAGCGACAGTAAACAAACTAACAACCAGCTATTAAATACCACACTAATGACTGTAAATGAAAACCAGCTGTGTAAGTTTGACATGAGAGAGGAGTGATCGATTGTTCAATGAATGTGATGAGATGTCCTGGTAAACAGTACACAAAACATGAAATGGGCCAAGGTGACTCAAGTCTTCCACCCTACACACTCCAAGAGGGGGCGCTGTTAAACACCCTTATCTCTATTGTGTACATTACATATATTTTTTTATTCTCTATGCTTTTAATCTTTTACTGCATTGCTGAGCCGTAGCATAACATTTTCACTGTACCTGCAATTACATCTGCATCTGCTGTGACAAATACACTAAATTGGACTGAAACGAACCAAAACACACACATGCAGAGAAACCAAAACACACACGCACACATGCAGAGAAACCAAAACACACACGCACACATGCAGAGAAACCAAATCACACACATACACATGCAGAGAAACCAAAACACACACATGCAGAGAAACCAAAACCAAACAACTGCAGAGAAACCAAAACACACACATACACATGCAGAGAAACCAAAACACACACATGCAGAGAAACCAAAACACACAAATGCAGAGAAACCAAAACACACAAATGCAGAGAAACCAAAACACACACATGCAGAGAAACCAAAACACACACATACACACACAAACAACCCGCTACATCTCGTGTTGTGCCCATGGGAGGAACATCTTGTCGTTACTTCAATGGCTTATTGTTAATCATTTAATTAATCACTATGTAATCACTTGATAAGGCAATCAATGCTCCTGCATGTGTTTGTTTCTATGCCGTGGGCAGGCTAGGGTGTCGGGGGTGTGGGCTTCATCTCATCACTTCTCTAACCTGTTCCAGCTTCCTAGTTTTATTGGCTTTCTTTTTTGTAATCGGTCTAATTGGAAATCCAATCTAATACCAGGCTTTGTGGAGCACGGAATGATTCCCGTTCTACTACATTGTATTGGAGACTTCTTATTTCGTCAGAGTTGTGTTGTGAGAAAATAAGCCCTTTACTAACAAACAAACAACATTCAATTAATTTAAGCATTACCTATACACACATGCTTTACCAGTGACAATGGTGCTGTAGTTGTGGCTGTATCTACACAATATTTACATTATTTTACTCCCCTTTTTTTTCTCTCTCCCTCATCCCTTATCTCTCTTCCTTTATCATTCTCTCTATTATTCTTTCTCTCTGTAGGTAGAGAACGAAAACAATGAGTCACACAGTTTTGAGGATCTGCGGGGGCTCCAGTCTGGGAATGGAGGGTGTACCTGGCATGGCGGGTCTCTCCTCCAGAGCAGAGGGCCTGCGGATGGGGCGGGAGGCCTTGCGAAGGTGGGTGTCTACCCTCAGATCCAGAGCCACCCCCCCCAGTTCCTCCCTCACACGACAGCTGACGACAGAGGTACTCTCCACACCTCCTCATGGTCATGTTCCTTAAGTCATGCGCTTGTTAAATCATGTGTGCATGCATTACATGATCCGTTCTGTCTTGTGTTTTATTTTCTCGATGCGTAAAGGTGCTACACATGAGGTTTAATTATGTATGTTTTGCATTGTGATTGAATCCTTCATCTGTAGTACTATTTTACTTACCCACTAATGTTTTGACTGGTAGGGGATATTTGCCTATTGATTTCAACTCATATATTTGGTTTTGTTGATGAATGCTGTTTTTTATTTTTTTTAAGAGTACAACATCTTTACTTTGTATATGAAACATTTATGTTCTTGTAATGCTCCCATATTTTTATGAAGGACAAATTCCACGTGCACCACATTTAACTTTTGTTTTGTAATTATAATATGACTTGGAAATGACATAGAAATTATCATTTCAATCAAGCATTTCTCAGACATTTTTAAACATTAACACTCACACAGACACGAACACACACATACAGTACACACAAGCACACACACACAAACACATATTTGCACAAATAATTTTTCCACCGTTGTGTTGTTAATTAACTAGAAGACAGATGGGCTGGCGTTGGACTTGCAGACTGTTTCAGACACAAAGATGTTGATTAACAACACTCAAGGACGTCTTTCCCTCATTCCCACAGCTCATAACATGCCGTTTTACATATTTTTTTACAATTATATTTCCATGTGGTTGGTGGTTGACTCAAGACTATTTCCCTACCTGGTACAGCCAGGAGAGGACTGGCCATCCCATTTAGTCTGGCCCCACTCTAGGTTTCTTCCTATTTTCCTTGCGAAATTGTTGTTGCCTTCTCTTTTTTGGTTTTAGGCCTGGTATCTGTCAAAACACGTTGTGACAACTGCTGTTTTGATTGATTGTTTGATTGATGCTTTTGAACAGATATTGACCATAGTGGGGTAAGCAGTAGAGAGTCCCCTTCCTCCTCTTCCGTCTTCCATCTCCCCGCTGAGTTCTTCCACCCTGTCACGGCAACACCACCACCCAGCCCCAGACCGGGGGTGTCCCCGAGGGGAACAGTGGCATCAAGTCTCCCCTCTCGAACTTCCTGGGCCTCGCTGCGCTCCCCGGGGACCAACAGCAGAGTTCTGGGCTCTCAGGTATGGGCTGATAACCTGGATAGAGACCAGAACAAGGTTTTGAGATCAGGTTCTATGAGCGAATATAGCCCCCAAAGAAACATGAATGCAGGCTTGAGGTCTGAGGTTTGGTGGGTCATTAATCACAAATCCTCTGCTACTGCACTGAAGTCGTTTTTGGGGAGTTACCTATTAACTCTACTACTTTTAACTAATAAGAATATAAATGTATATACATGAATATACAGAGGCGTCATGCCCATTGAAACTAACCCGGGATTTCCACTAACTGCGGAACGGCTGCAGATCGGCTCCGCTGCGTGTTGGCTCCGTGCTCCGCCATCATTCAATACCCACTAGGTCCGTATTGGTTGCGGAACGGCTGACAGTGACTATAGATGGACCCTCGCGAATTCATGTATGATCGCGCGATATAACAGCATATATACTGTACTGAGTTGCTGCAGAGCTCTCCGGCATCCAGCAGAAATAGAAGCTCTGCGTATCTGCTCCGCAGGGCTGCGGATTGCCGGAGCTGGGACGGAGTCGGAACGCAGCCGTTCCGCAGTCAGTGAAAATACAAACATTGACTTTAATGGAAACCTATTGACTCCGCCGCCGTTCCGGAGCGGATCCGCAGCCGTTTCGCAGTTGGTGGAAATTGCCGGTGAGGGGGCACGTGCCCCCTCAGATTTTTGAGCCAAGTGGATTTTCCTTTTAATATCAGTATTTGTGGGCACATGTGTCTGTAAGTTGTGCACACTGTCCCCCGCTTGAAAAAAAAAGGGTCATGACGCCTCTGAATATACAGGTGGCAAATAATATTGTATGTAACAGTGTGAGTTCATACAGTAAAGTGACATATACAGTAGACCTACTAATTATTTAGTTTTATGTTATGTATTAAATACTATACAGTACAATCCATTAGGGTTTATGTGATGAAATATACTGTACATTCATGTAATGGAAAAGTGTGCTAATTATTAAAATATAAATTCTGTTACGGGCCACGTAATAGCTAAAGTAGCTATATACAGTAACTCAAATGTTCTCAGAGGGAAGTATACAGGTGATGCACAGCAGCTATTTTGCTTCAGAGAGCCACCTGTGGTTTATACAGCTAAGTTGGGAGAAAACAAAAAAAGGGGGTCATTTGAAATATGAATCAAAGTTTGGGTGCATCAAACATGGATTATTGCAACCAATATGTTCATGTCCTACTATTTTGACTTAATCCCTGAAACACAGAAGTAAATCTTGCATAATGATCAGTTGCTTCACTTAACTTCTATGTCAATAGTAAAGGTTTTCATCAAATACAGAAATGTATACCCGATCCTTAAATTTCTTATGAAATCAATAACCCAACAGAAGAGGGATCCGAAGTTGATCGTATTAAAAGTGAAAAATCAGAGAATAATGGTATTGACATCCAAACTACATCTGACATAACTCAATCTGATAGACAGAAAATACATTCTTTCAAGCAAGCTAGATAAATTGTTTTAAGATTTCTGGCAGTGAAGGTTAATGTTCCATATCCAATTTCAATTAGGCTATACTTGGACATGTATTGCGCATCTTGCTGTGCACAATCTTCAGCTAATTTCAGCATTTTCATTCGTGTGGCCTGAACATTGTGGCCTGAGTACAAATGTATTGTCTATAAAAGTGCAAGTCTGGCTAGAATTATATGAACTGCTCTACAGAGCTGCAGAGATTTTGAAAGTAAATAGTCACACACACGTTATGTGGGTTGGGCTAGTCATTTCAGTTGTGAGTAAAACATAGTTTGATGGCAAACCAAAGAATAATTATGTAAACTGGCATAAAGATTCAAAACCAGACACTGATTTGGATCTTTTAATTTAAAGAGCCTTTATAAGTGGGCTAATATGCACAATGCGTTTTGGCTTGCACTTTCATCACCACTGTTTTTCTGACTGAAAACAAAAGCATAACATCTTCTTCATCGTCTTCTTCAACAGCGGTAACCATGGCAACACACTGTAACTGCTGTTTCCGTCCCTTATGTGAAGTCTATTTTTTATGTGTGTGTCGTGTCCCAGTGCTTGGGTAGCTTCTATAATTCATTATCTTGGCTGTGCTCTTCCTTCTCTGCTCCAGTTACTGACCCTTAATCTTAATGTCTTTCTCCTGTCCTGTCTCCTTACCTTCTAATGTCACATCCTATCCCCGCTCTTGCCTACCCTTCCGCTGTCCGTCTCTGTTGTTTTCTCTTTTATGTTTCTGTGACCCTCCCCCCTTTAGCACGCCTCCCACAGTGACTCGTCCCTGGGCACGGGGAGTTCGGAGGGCAGCCTTCAGACAACCATGGAGGAAGGACTTAGTTTCAGTGTCTCACCTCCTAGAGGAGACCTGGGTCTCCCCCTCGCCCTGCCTCTCCTCTGCCCGCTACCCATGCCCCAACGTGATGAAACACGGCAGACCCCCAGACCGCTGGGTCACCCATCACTGAGAGGCCGCAGTACTGCATTCAACCTCCAAGCCACTAGAGGTCACCAAAGGAGCCAGAGCAGCTGTGGCGGTAGTACCAGTCCTGGTTGCCCAAGGCAAGACTCCATGGAGCCATCGGATGATGACTGCGGGATCGGAACAGGAGGGGAAGGATGCAGTCAGGCGTTTAACAGCGAACAGTTATCTGAGACGCTCAGCAGCTTATCTCTGATGTCATTGCTGTCTCCCAGCTCTCTGGTGCCACCGCTGGTGCAAAAGTGTAATAGTACAGGAAGTTTAGACCAGGCCAACTTGTCTGTCAGGAGTAAAGATGGACGGCAGTACTACAGGATTGAAGCTCAAGGATACCTTCCTAGCCCTTGGACTGAGGAGGCAGGACGAGAAGATGGGAAGACTGGGTTTGGAGTTACGAGTATGGGCCAGTCGATGGATGCCGGTTCAAGGAAAAACAGATGAAATATTATCTTCTAAAGCTTGGAACGTTACATTTCTCTCATCCTAGCCCGTAACTGAGAGATGTTTCATATCTGTTCACTGAACTACTTCCTACTTCTCCCTCGGCTTGGTCATCAGCGAGGCGGCCATCTTCTCATCTTGTCATGACGAATGGGTGAAGCTGAAGCAGGGTGATTAGTGGATTACATTGACTTCCATTGAATGGAGTTCCATTAAGGCATAATGTCTGAGATAGTTTATACTCTTTGAAAAGTCTCCAGAAATGACACAGGTATTTTACTTTCTGCCTAGTTTATTTTGTCATGAGGAACATACCAGTTCTGCAGGGGCATAGACGCCCCTATGTAAACACCGAAAATAGAAAGAACTGAAATGTCCCAGTATCTGTCACAACATTGTTTGAGCAATGTCATTAGCTAAGATGAAACTCCCAAGTAAAAGTTTTAGCCTTGCCTAACAGCTGATGCTCCATTGCTTGACAACAGGGCTAGCATAGCTTAGCGGCAGTCGCTAGGCTAATGCTTGTGTCCTCCTGCAAACAGACTGTGTTTACTGTTAAGATAAGCAATGCTTAAAAGTGCTTTTGATGACAGTTTGTACAGATTACATTTTTTGTAAAATGCACATCTATAAGGTAGCATTGATGAAAAAACATTTTATTTTTAGCTAACTCCATTTGATAGAAAAAAGAAAATTTGCATATTTGATGTTTTCTAACTAAAGAGACGATGTCGGTCAGATACTGTGTGAACGTACAGTCAATGTGTTTTCCTTCGTGTGTGAGTGTGTGATATAAAGGCAAGTCTAGAAATACCAGAAACAGCAAAAAGGAATGGAAAAAAGCAATATGAGAAAGATATACTGAAGATATGTTTGGAGAGTAAATAAGACTCTAGGCCGTACCCTAGAAGAATAAGGCACAAATTACCCACAAACTCATGGTGTGAGCAGATGTTGTCCTATTCCCATTGGATAGAAGCAACATGTCCACATGTTCAGCAAACAAACATCAAGACTTGTAAACAAATTGTTTGGCAGCCATTTTGGTTGAAATTAAATAAGAAAAATGTCCTCGTCCGCAAAATAGAATACTTGTCCCTTGTTTCCCTCGTGTTGTCATATGTGCACTGTTTACATTAATGTTTTGAAGGACCATTTTATACCTCAGGTGGAATTACAATGCATGCACAAAAGTGGATCAATAAAAAAACATTTAAGGAACTGCAAACTCATACTCCGATGTACTCACTCACACACACACAAGCAAAAACATGTCTGCACATGCAAGTACACAAACACAATACAATGTCAACAATGTCATAGTACCTGCAGTTTTTTATAGAAATCAGAAAGAAACATCTCTTTTATCCTGTTGTTCTTGTCCTTTTTTTTTGCCTTCAATTGGCACAGCTACTTTTTCGAAGAAAGGTAGATACATGGCGTTATAACTAACTGTCACTTTACAGGACCACCTTGTAAAAGCTGCTTTAGCTATAATACTTATTATTCCCTCCATATATGAGATATGCAATATGTGAGACAGACATATATATGGGAGAGTTAATGATAAACAAGGTAATAAGGTTTAAGTACATAGTTACTAATACATGAATGTAGTAGAGGAATCAATAAGATGCAAACGTCATGTTATTTGAATGGTCCC
>JACXGM010008976.1:7348-21825 GCA_016801145.1 Umbra pygmaea | reverse complement strand
CTGGGGGTCTCGGGCCGGGTGTCTGTCAAAGCACTTTGTGACAACTGCTGTTGTAAAAAGGGCTTTATAAATAAATTTGATTAATTGAAATTTTAACTATCACTTCAGACAATTGTTTCCATATTGAGTGTACCACTGGTCCTTCCTGTTTTAATTTTTCCTTGTAGTACGTGGAGTGATTTTTCAAATTTGCCAAAGAAAAGTCTGAGAAGAGCATGCTTT
Organism: Umbra pygmaea; assembly: GCA_016801145.1. NCBI lineage: Eukaryota > Metazoa > Chordata > Actinopteri > Esociformes > Umbridae > Umbra > Umbra pygmaea. Next base: position 21,603 of record JACXGM010008976.1, on the reverse strand, counting down.
TCTATGCGTATAATACACACCGTGTCACTTTCAATTGCACAGTTGACATGTTGGTACAAAGGTACGTTTTTTTTAAACAAAATTTCAGTTCAGCGCTACAAGAAATACCACAAGCAGAAAATAGGCCTATAGGTGTCAACAAAAACACAGTTGTAAATGTATGTGGGTTCAGGGGTAACTACACACAGAGGATGAATACACAAGTATCTGGCTCTGGATGAGAGTGTCTGTAAATTACTGCAATATCAGCTCTGAGTAGTCTGGAGGGTGAACGAGGGGACATTTAAACCAACAGGAAACCCAGAGGCAGTAACTCACCAAGCAGGGTGACAGGGCTCCGCATGATGCTAAAGACTGATAGAACCTCCTGGGCTAGGGGCCTAGCCACACTCCGCTAAATCCACCCACTTTTCCAAGAAGAACCAGAGCAGAGTGACGAACGTTCAACCGCCACCCGGCTGCTCTTATCTGCTTGCCTCTGGCTTGGGGAGGTGTGTGTGTGTTGGGGGTGGCTGCGGAGGTGGTCCCTGTGGTTGGATATACTGTAGAGGGATTTTTTTTATCTCTAAGGCTGGCTATCTGGGGGCTTGGGAGGAATATTGTACCATTGCTGTTGTGGTTAAGAAATGTATATTCTTACAATCTGTCCTGGTTTAATATAAACTCATTGTTATCACCATAGAAATTGAATCTATAGAAGTGCCATACCAATGCAAATAAATGTAGCTGAATGGTCAGAGCGGCAGCCATTTTTACGTGTACCATTCCATTGCAAAGATCTAGCGACCTACTTCCACATTAAACCGAATCGCGTGTTGTTACCATGACAACTAACGACAGTCGCCATTTTTTTGTGTACTAATCGAATGACCAAGCAAAACTATTTAATAAGGCTTCTATAGATTTAATTTCTATGGTTATCACCCATAATCATCAATCTAGTCTTTTATCAGTTAATAGTTGATTCTCCTTTATCACACAAACACAAATGCATCTAAACTCAAAACTACCCAAGCACACACACAGCTATACATACACGTGCGCACAAATAAACCTGTCCTCTTCAGGACTGCAGAAAAGCACCTAAAATCCACAGGATGTGTTTAAAGATGCACTCTTGGACTTCTGTGTACATTTCAGCCACTGGTTATAAAAGTATTTTTGGTAATCTAATTGTAAATATTTTCCCCATCGTATTCAATGAATTTGGATCTGATCTGGGATTGTGTGTTTAAGTTTTTAGTGTAGTATCATAATGTGTTTGGCAAATCTATGGCATTAAGGATTTATTCTGCTAATTGTGGATTAAAGGCCAAACAGTTGTCTACATTTTTTAGATTCAATTATGTTTGAGAGTTGTTGATGCTTTAACCTTATTCAATGCAACACTTTCTGGCCACAGGCTGTGATTACAGCAGCACTGATCCAGCACTGAGAGGTCAGTGTGACTGAGATGAAGTAGAATGAGACACAAGATAACAATCATCTTAAAAGTATTACACGGCCTGCTGTAGTTCTGTATATTTGTATATATATAGACTGCCTGGTGTCGCAATGAACAGACGTCTGGAATGTGGTTGCTGATATTTAGCTGATATGGCTCTGTGGTCATATCATTTGTTTTTATTTTTAAAACAAACACATATTCCCTCTGTTTTACTCTACAATAGTCTGAAAGCCATTTGGAGTTGACACATTTCAGCAATGTGCAAAACAGGGAGTTTACTTTCAGAATAACTTAATGTGTACAGAGGAACTAAGAGTCATTTCATATTTAGGGAATCGTTTGACTTGAACTTCAGCAATCAATCCTTCTCCAAGACTCTTATTGTGACTTTAGATTGGGATCTAAGGTAACAAAGCGTCCTTTGAGAGTCACTCTGTGTTCAGTCTATAATCCCTGTACAGTCGACTCTGCTGTAGACAGTTATGAAATCCTGGCAGGTGTGTCACGTCCCGATCCCTCTCCCGTCTTATCAGCTCTGCTGTGTCTACGATAAGACTCACAGCCTCAGACAATACCTGTGCTCAGGTACGGACGCCACACTCCACACGTTCCCCTACCAGCGACTTAGACACAAAAGGGTTCTTCATAGAGGAGTAGAGGGGCTGAAATGCAGTGTCATGGCTTTGTGCCAGATGCCTTATGTTCATTTAAATATATAATGATACAAAGACACACAAAATTGCAGCAATTGTTATGTAATACATTTTGTTTGTTTGTTGTTTTTACCTTTACCAGGCAAGTAATAGTAATAGTCACTAATGCTGTCTCTCCTCACACTGTTTGCACTAGTAATAGTGACTACTGCTGTCCATCCTCAGACTGTTTGCACTAGTAATAGTGACTAATTGCTGACTCTCCTCAGAATTTATCAAAAGTTCATATCACTTCAATTCCAGCGTACAAATGAACGGGTGTTAAATGAATCAGAGGGTTGAAATCAATTACAATTTAATTATCATGCTCACATATAATCACTGGTTAGAGGCCTCGCCCTTAGAATTTACGACATGGATAAGCGACATAAAAAATTAATTTCTCTGAGATAAAAATTGAGACGCTCAGGTCTCAGGTGGAGGTCAAACGCTTGGTTTTTATTGGAAGCTTAAAATCAGGCTTCAATGGATCAAGGAAAAATGTGGTGTGGACTGAGATTATTTCTACAGTAATTGAAAGCGATAAATGAGAACCTGAAGTGCATTTCAAATAAATGAATTATTTTAACTAAATATTCCACAATCTATTCTTTGATAGCACTTACTATATTAGAAGTGCGAAATTAGATCAAGTCTCCTTCGTAGAGCCCCCAATGGTGGCTGTTGTGGCCACTGATCTTCATTGAATGGCACCCCGTTCTCCAGCGCAATATTGTGGAGAACCTTGCATGCCATAATTATGTTGCAGGCCTGCTCTGGGGTGTATAGCAAAGTCCCCCCCGCTGACCCAAGACAGAGCCACCTGCCCTTGAGCAAACCTATACATGTGCATCTGTGCTTGTTTGGGGATATACAAGCAGTGTTATAAGGTACTCAGTCAACGGATTAAGGTTTGTCACCTAGAGGAATCCCATCAAACCATTTCACCAAATTGAAATTATTACAATTAAAATAATTGTACGCGGGCGTAACTCACCGAGGAGATGACTTCTGCCATTCAGTGCGCCCTCCTGTATCCTTGTTCCAATGCTGGAGAATTAAAAAATATTTGTCCCCCCAGGCCACCGGGCTACCATATTCAGAACAAACATCCTGGCATCACATATGATTTAAACGTTGATTGAATTACAGTTTTTGCAATTGATAAATGCGTATTCATTCATGGATGGTGGCTACAGAGTACAATCAATCGCCCCAATCACATTTGGAAACCCAGCAATCTCTTAAAATTTAATTTTAATCACAGTTGCTGAGCATCAACATATGGAAATTGAATTTACCTAGCAGAAAGGGACTTGATAGCCGTCAAAACTGCTGGCATACTTCCAATAATTGTTGGCCCTTACAAAACCCGCAAGCTGACCCTCAGACACACTACATTCAATAACGTTACCTGATTTAAAATGGTTTTCACCCCTTTGGTCACTCTTGTTCTCATCCTTGAAAAAAACATCATAATTGCACTGATAAGTCTACCGTGCAGAAACGAAACACACTTTTTTATTTTATTTGTATTTTTTTTTTAAGATCTTATAGTAGACAGTAACGTTACATTAGCCTACACAGTACAGCAGCAAAGACTAACAGACTTTCGTGGGCGGGGTTTAGGGTTTAACCAAACAGTTACATGAGTTCCACCAATTAGAGGCATCACTGTGGGATTGTGGGATTGTTCAGGATTGAGGGTAATGAGGTACCTATCCAAGACATCGCAAATAAAATACATTTATCTCAAAACAAGGTTGGTTCCCCATAAACTTTTGGCGTCTATATGAGCATATACAATCGCTTAGTTATGTCGTAACTGGTTTTAAGTCTAACATCGATGGTTACGATTTTATGGCTTATACTCCAATTTCCAATAGAGAAAATGTATTTTACTCCTCCTTCCGGAGTCGGCTGTGGGAGGTACTGTTGAGGTCTTTAAGCAACAGAGGAGATAAGGTGTATTTACTTGTTCTAGGTCAACAGTTGACCACCTTCCCAGGTCCGTGGAAAGATTGTTTATTTTTAACCCTTGGTTTCCCCTGTGAGGAAAGCAAACCACTATAAATACCATGAATGGAAGACTGACTTACTTTAAACTAATAATGTTTAAAAAAGGAAAAACATATTTTTAGCACACACTTTGCTAACAGTGGTCAATAGCCTGTATGTCTATGTCACATGAACACACCCAGTCAAAAAGTAACATGAGGTAATCAATGGAACTCAAATAAAATGGTAATAACTAGAAGTTCACGTTGAAGTAATTTAGCAGATAAAGCCCTAACACGGATATTTCACCGCTCTGTAAATGTTATGCAAATATTTTTTTTGTCTATTTGAACGATACCAGGAATTGATGGCGACAATGAAACAGATGCTTTTGCTTTCGGCTAAGGACCTTGTGATTGTTACCAAAATGCATTACCTTTTCCTTAAATGGACCAGTAATCCAGTAACTGCATTTTTATGCAGGGGAGAAATTGTAACACATTCAATTCCTCCAATCAGAAACTTATGCATATGCTCAGTAGGATTCTCTTTCTGCCTGTGGAAAAGGAGCAGGATAATTTCACCTTGGCAGATTATTAAAAGTTAATTTTGGATGTACAGTATTTTTCTGCTGGCTAAAATAACTGCGAATTTATAAATTGTATCTGAAAATGAACAACCTAGGCTAATGTAAGTGATGCTACTGTAGCTAGCGTACACGATTTTATCATGGCTGCTAGCGTACACGATTTTATCATGGCTGCTAGTGTACAAGATTTTATCATGGCTGCTAGCGTACAAGATTTTATCATGGCTGCTAGCGTATAAGATTTTATCATGGCTGCTAGCGTACAAGATTTTATCATGGCTGCTAGCCTACACGATTTTATCATGGCTGCTAGTGTATAAGATTTTATCATGGCTGCTAGCGTACAAGATTTTATCATGGCTGCTAGCATATAAGATTTTATCATGGCTGCTAGCATACAAGATTTTATCATGGCTGCTAGCATACAAGATTTTATCATGGCTGCAAGCCCGGGGACAATTGTAAAACTGTGTTACAAATGCACGCGAGCCACATGAATGTAATCACCTTGTTTGTGTGTGTTGACATTTCTGTTAGAAAATTAAGATATTTTTGGGGGTCTGCTTGGCATTGTGGTTCATGTCGCTGCATTGCAGGACAATCTACGTCAAGATAGTTAATGGTTCGAGCCTGAATATGGGTTATCTGACTTTCCTTGGACTTCCTGCATGATGTAGCGCAAATTGGCATAGCGCTGCCGGGATTTGGGTAAGGTAAATATCTATCCTGCCACTTCAGTCTCCAGCAACTCCATGTGTGCAGATCAGGCCCCTGTATATTCAATCGCAGAATTATAGTTGGGGAACATAATCATCCCGTGCATGATCTGACTAAAGGCAGTGTGAAAAAGAATCTGAGGCTCAGTGACATGTGGTTGGATGGACCATGTGCGCGCCCCTCATTATCGCACGGATCTGTTCAAGGAGTTGCAGCGCTGCTGACAAGACAGGATTAGTGGGAACTGGGAAGGAAGGAAAATGGGTATAAATTAAAAAGATATATCATAATGAGAAAATCAACATATTTCACTAAATTTAAATGTAAAATCATATTTAAAAAGGGTGTATTGAAATGTGTTTGTTCTAGTATAGCAGCTCATCCATAAACATACTTTCAGCATACATACATGCTTAAATACAAACAGTTGATCAGTGTATTTGAGTAAAATATACTTTTACCTCAATTCAAATAATGAAAATCAGATACCCAGCCTAGAACCCTAGAGAGCAGGCAACAATGTGAAATTTAAGCACAGTGGCTAGGAAAAACTCCACAGTAATTTCCTTCCCAAGAAGAAACCTAGAGAAGATCCAGACTCAGTGGGGTGGCCATATTTCTTCTGGCTGTGCCGGTTGTAATGTTTAACAGTGCATGTCCAATTGAGGCCAAGTTGTTTATCAGTACACATTAAGGTCCTATGAGTAGTCCTGGAGCATGATCCGAGAGTTCAGATCTTCATGTGGGCTGTGTCCAGGCTTTAGGTGGATCCAGATCAGCTGCACCACCAGGTAGGAATAAGGACCGCCAGGTGGGCTGTGGGCAGTGCCTTTGGACAAGGTCATCCAAGGAATCAAGTCATCCTGGTCATCATCCTAGAAGTCAACAGGAAACCAGAGAGATTAGCTGGGGCATTCCATAAATCAGCAGGACCTCAGTGCAGAACGCAGATTGAGACTCATCCTCTAGCCAAACGAATTAAGCATGTACTATAGTAAACTAGGCCATATCCCAAAGGGTTGTAGAGGCATAATCACTACCTGTCCTAAGTCAGGTATAATTTCTAGTTACCACTACAATAGTTTCCTAGTGTTCTGCAAAAATTTAAATAGACTTCTGCTTCTGAATGCGTTTGATGTCTGATATCTAGAAGAATTTTAACCATATCCAAAATAAAATCACAACTAACATTATTAGATACTACAGTGGTAATGTGATTACGTTGAGGTATGCTTTTATTTGAGATACAGTGGGTTAGTATGACTTCTTGCATTAAATGTAATATTATAGTTGTGTCCTTATTAGTGAAAATATATAAAACATAAAAAATTAGTGCACATATATATGTTTCCTAGTAATGTATTTCAAATAGTCTGTGAGTTATTGAGAAAAAATAAATGAATACAATTGCCCATGGACTTGCATACTAAGCTGTACGTGCTGCGACATGAGGTCCTGATGTTGTGAACAAATCAAACTTTCACAACTGTCAAGGGACTGTTGAAAATTAAATCTGACATTGCAGCTGTGCTGTATGTACAGATTGTTTACTGGCAGAGTCTTCAAACCCAGAAGAAGTTATGCGTAGTGAAAATAATTCATGATTCAAGCTAACTGATATACTCTTTGACTGTCACCACAGCTGCTACCATGCATTGGCACAATTCTTGGGAAATAACAATACATCTTAATTATTTGTTCTGAAAAAGTACAAACAATTACCAAAAACAGTGTAATATACAATAGCATCTGTTAAATTCATGCCCAGAAGTAGCATTTTAAAAAGGTGCTACTTGTAGAATTCATGAGTGAAAACATAAGTACTTTCTCTTTCAGTGAGCAGCTTCCAACATTTGTAGAACATATTTTATTGAACAGATTAGATGGGAATTTTAGGCCAATTCATGAAGAGCTCTGAGACACTTTTCTGATGCACCCTTTACACGCATATCAGTTCCTAACCCTTCCCACGTCGGTGAAATTACAAAAACTGAAAAAACTGAAAAATGCTCACTGTTTTTAATGACAGAAACATTTGACAACATTACCTAAATCCATTTCAGACAAAAACACCAAAACTAAAGCAAAATTAGAGTAGTGAGAGTTTAAATATTTTTGCACTGTCCTCCATGGGAATCAAACAAACAACCATGAAAGTCCAAGCACTATGCTCCTACCAACAGACCAACACAGGATAAACCAAGTAGTAGACAATGTGTAAAACAGGCCACAGTGTCATGCTGCTTTCACTGTTGTGACTTACTGTAAACACCTATTCTAATGATCAGGAAAGTGGAAGTCTATATGTAGATAATCAGGACTTTTAATTGGCAGACTATTACCGTTAATGTCCCTCCTGGTGGTTTCTACCATTTAAACATCTCTTTTTGGTTGTTCCTCTCTATAGCAGCTCCTTTTCATTGTTGGAGACTTCAGTAAGGAACATAGTTGTGTTTAGTAGAGGAAGAAATCCTGAAGCTGACTGAAATGGCAAACTATTCTCTAAATTATAAATGTATTTTGTTCCCGGGCTCTCATAGATCCTGTTCAAAAGTAGTGCATTATATAGGGAATAGGGTACAATTTGGAATGTAATAAATTGGGCACTTAGATGAAACAAAATTCCAGAGAAGGAAACGAAGCAAGGGGAATCATGGTGGACCGCACACGCGCTAATGTGAGGTGAAGAATCAAGTTTGTTGCCATGTGAGGTTTGGAGGCTTTTGCCAAGTTGGTGAGCAACCCGGCCTCGTCCAGACATTGTGTGTTGGTTTAGCTGTGCGTATCGATGTTGGATATCCTCCCTTCTCTCTTCTGAATGCAATATGGGGCCTTAGTCTGGGGGTTAGGAAATGTGGTCAGCCAAAACAGTTCTACTGCAGTTGGGGAGGAATTGTTTAACTTCACACTTGCTGACGCGAACACTTCCTCGGGTAAACCATTCTGCAGAAATGAGAGGCAATTCCATGTGGGTTCGCTTGCAATCAGCTTCTATTATGTTTGTTTTTATGTATTTCTGCCACTTTGTGGTTGTGTTCCAAGGGAACAATTGTGAAAAAGACCTGGGTCTCAATGTGTCTTCCTGGTTAAATAAAATAAAAAACAGTTGCCAAATAACTTTGCCTCCTACAATATTATTGTATTATAGTATTAACCTAGCATGAAAACAGGACTGGTAGAGTACTGAAAATCTGTATTCAAGTAAAAGTACTGTTACATGTCTCAAAATGTACTTAAGTAAAAGTAATAGTACCACCTGAATAAACTACTCTAGTAGGGGTAAAAGAGTACTTGGTCAAACAACTATTAGTTACATATCTTGTTCAATACATTAATGCCATAGCAACAACAAGGAATTATAATTTAAGGCTCTACACACACAAACTGTATTTTCCTGTTTGACTAGGCATATGTTTTCCAGAGTCACCCTGAATAGAAAACCAAAAAATAATTCTGTATTAGTAAATAATTTCTGAGCTTAAGTTTGAGTCAGTGGTCTATTTGTGCATTATATTTTCAGCCTAAGCAGAGGTTGGATTTCAAAGTTTTTGCTGCCAAGTCTGTCTCTTTTACTATTAAAGATGAATCCTGCACGCAAGATACAGACACCATTTCTTAATAATAATAATAATAATAATACATTTTATTTGGCAGACAACTTTCTAGATACTCAAAGACATCTCACATATTTAAAAGGGTACAAAAATAAGAAATTAAAATAGATTACATTTAACTACATAGAAATACATATAAAAATTAAACAACATAAAGTGTGTCAGGAGGGTTACTATGGCGATGCATTACAATGAAGACTTAAAGATTAAAAGCTTTCCTAAAAAGGTAGGTCTTTTATATTTTTTATATGAATTGACTGTGTCTGCCTGTCAAATGTGAGAGTGGAGGGCATTCCAGAGCCTTGGAGTAGAACAGCTGAAGGCCCCCATGGTGGAGAGGCGGAATGAGGGGGTGACAAGGAGGCCAGCCAAGGAAGAACGGAGTAAACGGGAAGGGGAATAGACCGGTGGGAGGTCAGAAATGTAGCTGGGTGAGAGATTATGGAGTGCTATGCAGGTGAGAAGGAGGGGCTTCAATGCAATACAGTAGTGCACAAAAAGCCAGTGTAGATTGATGAGGATACGTGTGATTTTTTCAGAGGATCTAGTACCGGTGAGGATTCTTGCAGCAGAATTCTTAAGGAGTTGGTGTCTGTTCTAGAGCTTAGTAGGGATACCGGTAAGAAGAGAGTTGCAGTAGTCCAGATGTGATGTGATGAGGACATGAATTAGTGTTTCAGTGCTGGATTGGGACAGTGAGTGTCTGAGCCTGGAGATGTTGCGTAGGTGGAAGAAAGTTTGTGTTCAGCCAGTTTTAAATGTATTGAAAAAAGTTGATTAGTGAGGTGGGAAAAAGGGGAGATTAAGGTTTAGTGGAGAGGTAGAGCTGAGTGTCATCAGCATAGCAGTGGAAGTGTATTGTGTGGTATCGTGTGATCTTGCCCAGGGGTAGATGGAATATGATGAAGAGCAGAGGACCAAGCACTGACCTCTGGGGAACACCCTTCGACACAGTCGCGCAAGCTGATTGATTGTGTTTAAGTTGTACAAACTGTTGGTGATCCATGAGGTAAGAACAAAACCAGGAGAGTGCACCCACTGTGACACCAATTTTGGCCAGACGTTTAATGAGGAGGGGATGTTAGATGGAATCAAAGGCAGCACTCAGGTCGAGTAGGATGAGGATGGACAGTAGGCCGGAGTCAGCTGCAAGGAGTAGGTCATTAGGGATTTTCACCAATGCTGTTTCAGAGCTGTGTTTAGAGCTGAAACCAGACTGGAAATGTTCATATAGGTTATTATAGTTAAGATTGTGTTGTTGTTGATTTGCCACGACCGGCTCCAGTATCTTGGAGACAAATGGAAGGTTGGAGATGGGACGGAAGTTGTTCAAATCATCAGGGTCAGCATTGGGCTCTGAGGATGGGAGTGACAGCAGCAATGTTAAGAGTGGGAGGTACAATGCCAATGGAGAGGGAGGAGTTAACTATTGTAGAAAGGGAGAGATGGAAGGCAGGCAGGCTTTGATAAGAGGGAGGAGTTAATTATTGTAGTAAGGGAGAGATGGAAGACAGGCAGGCTTTGATAAGAGGGAGGAGTTAATTATTGTAGTAAGGGAGGGATGGAAGGCAGGCAGGCTTTGATAAGAGGGAGGAGTTAACTATAGTAGTGGAAAAGGGAGAGATGGAAAGCAGGCAGGCTTTGAGAAGATTGGAAGGCAAGGGATCTCGTTGGGAAGTGGATGTTTTTGATTTACTAACCAGCTCTGCGATCAGGTTCTCAGTATCCAAGGTGAAGTTTGAGAGGCAGGTAATATAGGCAGGGCCCTGGACAGGTTGTGGACTGGAGTACTAGGAATTAAATAGATGCTGATAAATGTCTTAGCTTAGAATAGTTTTTCCCAGAGTTTATAATGTTAGAATAGTAAGATGTTCTGGTAATTGAAAGGGTGTTTTTATATTGCAACAGGTGATCTTTGTAGGCCTGTGCATGAGATATTAGTCCTGTCCGATTATATAGGCGCTCATGGCATCTACCACAGGTTTTTCACTGGCGGAGCTCAGTCACTATATTTTCAAGTGAAAAAACGCACAGACAAACTAAAAAAGAGGTTCACAGTCTTGTACCTTTGATTCTTTGGGATTTTCTGTTCGTTTTTCACTCAAAAGGATATGTTGTATGCTTATGAGTAATGTTGTAGCTGGTTAGCCTAAGACATGGTCTAAAACTCTTTATATATGGATTATTCCAGACTTCTATGGGAGAAATTGATAGCAAATTTACTTCCGGAACCGGAGAAGGGGGCAGGACTGTTTAGGTCTACAACTAGTAGTTTGAGACAGGCAAGAGAAGTATGTACATTACATTTTTTTCCCTTGCCTGAATCCTGTCATTGGCTCAGCAGTAACATTAGCGTTAACGGTGAATTAAACAAAACACTGCCAATTGACCTTCTTCCATGTCTGTGTCTGACATTAATTTAGCTACGTCTGTGAGCGCACTCCTTCTATGCAGACAATCACCAACCTAAAATCAGATCAGGAATAAAAAAATTATAGTAATTTCGACAAATTACTGAAGACAAATGTAATGACAGAGTACGTTATACAAAAAAGTACTTGAATAAAAATAAAGAGTACAGCCCCCAGAAAGTAACTAGAAGAGTACTCGTTCCTCTGAAACTGTACTCTTACCCATTTGCGTTACTTGTAACTCGTTACTACCCACCCCTGCATGAAACTGCATGTACTGTATGTACTGCACAGAATAAATGTAGTGAAACAGGGCCCAGTTCTTCGTAAAGTTGACACCTTTTATTTCCTATAGAACTGATCTCCAGTCCAAACCTTGACTGGTCTGACTAGTCAACAGAGTCACGCAACATTTCAGAAACAGATCAAGACAGAATTCTTCACTCACCCCTTTGAGAACATCAGTGCTATCTCTATACAGTAACTCCACCACTTCAGTCTCTTAGCGCCCCAGGCTGCTAGGGGCCCCGATAAGCCTAGAGCTGGCCCTGCACCCCAAACTCAGGTCAAAAGGATGTTAAGTCACCAAACATGCCAGAGAAAGACTCGACACTGCTTCCACCCAAACAACTCCTCAAACTTACCAATCAGTTCCACACGGAAGACATCCTGCCCCATGTCGCTTCTCTCTGCTCCCCGGAGAGTATATCAATCATCCTGGTGTCACGACAACAGGGGAGGTCCCTGGGCAGACTGACCCATGCATTGATACTCCCATGGTGCCTGTGGTCTGAGTGTCAGACAGGATTGGGACAACTTGTCTACTGTGGCTTGGAGTGATTGACACATTGGTATTCTGTAGCAGTGTTGTTTGAAGAATGCAGCTAATGACAGAGGTAGGATGGCTCCCGCGGGTTCACTGAAAGTTCTGCTTAGGTCACTACAAGTACTGTCTAAGTAATTAAAATAATAAAATTTGCCATGAATTAAGAAAAGTTTGCCAATTAATGATCTAACGAATATGTATTTATTTATTATTGTTTCTCCATGAAAGAATACAAGAAAATCAACCCCATCTGATGAGAGAAAACAAACCCAATTGGGACAGATGAATGTCTTTTTTTATATGTTGTTGTGCTTGTAGTTTTCTTTTTTACCTACAACCTCTAACATCCTCCAGCGTTTTTCATGTTGAAGTGTTGAAGGGAAACAGTTTCAAAGGTCATAGGTCAACAATGTCTTCCAGTTGGCCACAGACAGTGGTAGCACACCAAAGACTTACATATAATAGAAGAAATACGCCTAAATCCAGCATTAACTTTAATAAGAAAGTATGTCTAGCATTGCTTTGACTTTTGACAAGAGAGAATGAGGTCAAAGATTGTTAGCTTTGTACGTCATGCTACATATCCGACATGGAAAATAAGGCATTAAATACTTTAAATATAGTAAAATAACATAAGAAGCGTCACATAGATCACAGATGATTACATCCGAATAAAACCAAACATGGAAGCGCATAGGCATGAACCATAAAAAATAACACATTGCACATCGATCACGTTTAAATCAAGGCTCAAGCGAGAAAACATATAATAAAATCTGAGTACAGGCAGCTTGGTTGCCCTCCAGAAGGATATTCTCTGCTTTTTTTTCCTATCGTTTCAGGGAACATTCCCACCCAACAAAGGCTCTGACAGCATGGGGGCACATTGGAACCTGTTCCTAATTACAGGTTGAGAACTGATACACGAAAGAGAAAGGACTCATGACACCACTTGCATAGATCCACATGAAGCAGCTGCAACAATTATGAAAATATGATGACATTAATTATGATGACATAGATATTTGCCCAATCCTTTCATGTAAACAAAAATTGCATCAAGGGGCTCCCAGATGGCGCAGTGGTCTATGGCTCTCTTTTGCAGTGCCAAGCTGTCCACCACAGTCTAGGTTTGAGCACTAAGTGTTTCATTATGTCCCTCAGCAAGGCAGTAAGCCTTATTAATCTGAGGTCAATGTTGTAAATGTGTTATCAGTTAACTTAGCTGGGGTAATAAGGGTACAATTTTAAAAGGTATGTTTTTCACAACAAATAAGCCGAAAACATCTGGTTTCAGCAACACATGCACGCACACAAACGCACACATGAAAGAAAGTAGAGTGACCCAAGGACAGGGTGAGTTGACATAGAAATACTATCCCCGGGATAGGAAGACATGTGAATAGTAGAATATCAAACTACACATAGGAAGACATGTGAATAGAAGAATATCAGACTACACATCGGAAGACGTGAATAGTAGAATATCCGACTACACATAGGAAGACATGTGAATAGTAGAATATCCGACTACACATAGGAAGACCTGTGAATAGTAGAATATCAGACTACACATAGGAAGACATATGAATAGTAGAATATCCGACTACACATAGGAAGAAATGTGACTACACTACACTGGAGAAGATGTGGGTTCTAATGGAGCTTACCGACTCCAGTAATCTAACATGTCCACACCACTACTGAGGAAAGAGGTCAAGCAAGCTAGTTCCAGAGGAGAAGGAGTGTGTGCTTTTACATTTTTTTTTTATTTTTTTTATTTAACCTTTATTTAACCAGGTGGGCACGGTGAGAACAATTTCTCATTTAAAACGGCGACCTGGCCAAGATAAAGCAAAAAGGTGCAAGTACAGACAGAGTTACACATAAATACAAATACACAAGAATTACACAAAGGGTACAGTAAGGACAAAAGATTAAAAAAAATAAAGTCGAAATAC
>JACXGM010008975.1:9395-28205 GCA_016801145.1 Umbra pygmaea | reverse complement strand
AGGCTCAGAACCACTAGCCCCAGGTTCAGAACCACTAGCCCCAGGCTCAGAACCACTAGCCCCAGGCTCAGAACCACTAGCCCCAGGCTCAGAACCACTAGCCCCAGGCTCAGAACCACTAGCCCCACGCTCAGAACCACTAGCCCCAGGCTCAGATCCACTAGTCCTAGGCTCAGAACCACTAGCCCCAGGCTCAGATCCACTTGTCCTAGATTCGGATCCACTAGTCCCAGGCCCCAGTCGGCGACAGACCCGTCCACTCACCCAATTCCTGATGGGCTCCGGGCTGGCTGAGCTTCCTGTGGCAATGCAAACAGGGCAGACCTCCTATATGGGAGAAACACCGCGTCCTGTTGATGAAGAGGAAAAGAAACGCCAGAAACACCACAAAGACCCCCACAGCAGACAGGAACCCAATGGCCTCTGGGGTGACTGTGATGGAGAGAGGACACACAAACATACACTGATCAGACCACATAAACAGACAGCCTGAACACACAAACACAAACAGTCATACACACAGGATACACAGACAGAATAAGCAACAATTTAGTCAAAGAAGTGTACGTTTTTCTTGAATTAATACAGATGATTTAAGTGCTCAAATAGTAGTTTTAGCGTGGCAGCATGTCGAATTGTTCAACTGGGTTATACCTCCTGTACAGTAAATCTCAAGGACAGCAGTCGTTTCTAAGAAAGAAATTAACCAATAAAATACAACTGACTACAGACATAACTGCAGGTCTGAATTCTCTGCCCAATTAGGATAGGGGTCACATCAGGTTTAGTAGAGTTCTCTCCCAACCTGTGTCTCTTTGAGTCACCAATGTTTTTTATCAAAAGCCCTAACAAACTAAAAGCCCTAGTCAACGGTGACCACATTATTCACATTGCTTGGCTGAAAAAAAATAATACAGCTATCAAAAAGCCCGGATGATGGAGAAGTTGGTGGTGGCTAAAGCCTAAAACTGGAAATTGCATAGTGTATAGAAATAGTTCATAATGTTGTTGGCACCAACAACAATAGGATGAACTTGCTAGAGGACAGACACAAGCACAACATATGTCTTGCATGTTAACTAGCTATACATTCTGTCAGCAGCAGCAGGTAATTGTCTCTGGCCAACTCCCAGTTAGAAATGGTAATGAAACCTAAGCCAGACCTATACAACTCATTCACTGTTTGACTGATTGATTTGTACCGTAGACTTTGCAGATTGATGGCTCTCTTTAGATTGACCTTCGAAGCAGTGCAAAATTAGTATGCCCAGGATTTGGGTTCTTATTTACAGCAATGACTTGGGAGAAATAAGGGTTAACTTTCTTGCTCACAGACAGAACAACAGAGGTTCCAACTTAAGCACTCAGCGATTCTAATACTAGTCAAATGCCCTAACCACTAAGCGACCTTGCCGCCTCAGTAGAAGTGGTCATACAAAATGGAGAAGGCCTTAGACGATTTTTCCTTGTCATGGTAATTAACAGAGCAATGTGTAGCAAGATATACATAGCAGATACAGAAATAGCCAAGAAAATATACAATAATATGAGAAAAAGAATCTTGGTCAGGATCTATAATATTATTCTATATTGTTTGGTCTTCCCCGAGAGCTATAGATCATGTGGAAATTAAACAGCAAAGATGAAGCGATTTTGGGATTGTGAAAGTAACTAATACAATTATGAAGAAATTGGTTCAACTGTAAAATGTAGAATTGATCCTTGGAAAGCAATGTGGCTGACAAAGTAAACTTAAATTGAGAAGCAGAATGTCTTTTGAAATGCAATGTGGGTGAGCCGAAGCCAGCTTGACTAAATGGAGAACAACAGCCAGATATTTGTCTAAAGGCCTTTGTCTCAGTAAGAAGTGATACCGTAGCCATTTGGGCCTGGGAGAGAGAATTAACATATAGAATGCCAAGACAAGCTGACGCCATGTAAGCGAATAATATTTATGTTTTAGCCATTGGTGAGATTCAAACTAATGCTATCTATTGGGCCAATAGGAAATCAGTATTAAGTTTCTGTTGTGACATCATTCTTTGTATAAAATTAAATGCTATCCTTTAATCGAGAGCTTGCTCATTAGGTACCTCTGCTTTAAGATTAAAGTCTATTGTGTACACATTCTCCAAACTCTGTTTACATTTATTAGATGAATAAACGCAATTAAATACACAACAGCCTCAACGTTATTCCACGTTCAATTAAAGGTGAAATGGGAGACATACAAATGTAATCTCTATACAGTTCTTTGAACAAATGCTACAAAATAGTTTGTCATGTGTCAACAAACCAAATTTATTTTTAATTTAATAACACACTTACAAATATGATGATATTCCATTGGGATTTCGATTTTTATATTGAACATTCTGATTGCCATCTGACTGACGGTTGTGAATGTTATGCAATTATTCATGTATTACGCAACTCACTTTAAAGCACACTTTCGTACAAGGGCCTAGTGAAGAGTATAATGAGAAACAGAATCAGTAGTAAAAATTATGCCTCTGCTTGAGCTCAAGAATACTGCCGACTATGGGCATATTTAGTGAGTCGTTTGTGATGGGGACATGAAATACTCCACTCTCAATTACCAGATTCAATGGCCAGACTCTCCTCCTTCAACCCATGACTACAAGTACAGTACAAGAGGGAGCCATGTCTTTCTTTGTGGTTTCCATGACAACCTCCAAAGTGGAATGGAATCAATGAAAGGAGAGGAAGAGCTTTGCCAGGACTACATGCCCTGGAGAAACAACTGTAACAAATGGCATCAAGTCATCTCTACTGGGAGGGTTAGTGTAGGTGTGCGGGGGCGATGTGTGTAGGGAACGCTGAAGCATGTAATACAATTCCTTCATCTATTTCCTTTCTTCATTACTCCGTGATGCCTCAGAATGGTCTGTTGTATTCTACTGCTCTTCTCTCACTGAACTGCCAGTTCTGCTTTTTCCCCAAGGTCTCTCGATGTGCTCTGTTGTGCCTCCACTTACAACAACCTGTATGTGCGTGTCTGTAAACGCAGGCGGCATTCATGTGTACGTGTTGACTTTGTAAATATCCAATTCCCTCAGGCCCACGGATATCTATTTACTGTGAGAATGTCTGTGGCTAAGCCTACATACATAATACACTTTGAGTGTAGGAGATTTGTGATGAGACCCTAATCCAGATAACTGGGGATCCCTTCTCTGCTACACACAGAGGATCCACTATGTGTCTATGAGAGCCCCCTGTGTCCCCATACAGATGGACAGGAAATGGACCTAGGTCAGAGGGTTGGGGCGACACCTGCTCCTCCCACAGAGCCCTCAGCAGGGCAATCTGCCTCTAACACACACACACACACACAGTTTAAATTAAGTGCTATCAAACACTAGTGGGAACCAATCTGCCATCAAAACTTTAACTTTCCTGAGGTATTGACATCCTGACATGGCAGCACTAGTGTGAAATGCTCGAAACAGTGCTTAGTGCAGACTTAGAAATGTCTTGATTAACCTTGTTTTATTTGATTATTTGGCCAGTTTAATGCAACTTTGGCATGTTTTAGCACAGCACTCAAATGACTAGCAGTAACTAGAATGACCACATCAAGCATTACAGGGTATTGAAATTTTCCCCATCAACAGTCAAAATGGGTCATCATATCACTGAATTTCATTGGCTGAAAAGAAACCCTGCTTAATACTATCATAGAATTGTTTTCTTTTTCCCAAAATGCTTTTAATAATGTGTGAAATAATGATAACGTCTAAAACTGTTGCATTACCAAAAATCTTAGGGAAAAGATCTCATGCATTTGAGATGGAATATACCCACGCTTTCTATCCGTCGTTGGATCTAACCCTGACATCAAAGTGTTTTCTGTACTCTCCCTCTGGTTTCACTTCAAAGCTGTGTGAAAGTCAGCAGCATAATAATTGAGCTAATGTTATAATATTGAGTGATATTAAATACAAACATAAAAAATACCAGGATTTGGTGAATCTCTGTAATATACAGAAGGCTCCTTTAGAAGATTTACTATTACAATGTACACTCAAAAGGTCTACAGTCTTGACAAATTTGGTACCTTAAAATGTAATCAAAAACATCTATACAGCCTCCTCCCCATTTTCAAAAAGACAATGCTATAAAGATTTTCCAGAAAAATATAAACACAAAATAATATAATAATATTTCTTTGATGAACTCTAAATTCCCTGCCATTGAAAGGCAAACCCCTTAATTCATCAATAACAAACTACAGTGCATTCGGAAAAGATTCACAGCACTTCACATTTTCCACATTTGTTTTATGTTACACTCTAATTCTGAAATGGATTAAATTCATTTTTTCCCTCAAAATTCTACAAACAATATCACAATGCTGCAGGGATGGTTGTTCTTCTGGAAGGTTCTCTCCACAGAGAAATGCTGGAGCTGTCCGAGTGACCATTGGGTTCTTAGTCACCTCCCTGACTAAGGCCCTTCTCCCCCGATCGGTCAGTTTGGCTGGGTGGCCAGCTCTAGGAAGAGACCTGGTGGTTCCAAACTTCTTCAACTTATGGATGATGGAGGCCACTGTGCTAATTAGGACCTTCAATGCTGCAGATATTTTCTCTACCGTTCCCCAGATCTGTGCCTTGATATATCGGAATCCTGTCTCGGAGGTCTACAGACAATTCTTTGGACTTCATGTATTGCATAGTGCTCTGACATGCACTGTTAACTGTGGGACCTCATATAGACAGGTGTGTGCCTTTCCAAATCATGTCCAATCAACAGAATTTACCACAGGTGGACTCCAATCAGGTTATGAAAACATCTTAAGGATGATCAGTGGAAACAGGATCCACCGGAGCTCAATTTTGAGTGTCATGGCAACGGCTTTGAATACTTATGTACATGTATTTGTTTTTTTTCATTTTTCGTTTTTTAGTAAATTTGCTAAGATTTCAAACACACTTCTTTCACATTGTCATTATGGGGAAGATTATGCAATTAATGTGTAGGTTTTCACAGGTGACTGTATACTTGACTTCTGTATCTACTACCTAAGAAATAAAGCTGCCATATTTAAAACATTTTGGCCTTAGCCAGGCCTCATGTATGACTCCATAATACTTCTCTCTCTATATATTTCTTTACAAACAATTTAAATGAAAAATATTTAAATTCAATAACATTTTGAATGTAATACATATACAGCATACTGGGTATGTTCAAGGGTTATTGTCCAATTTGTAAACATTAATAACCTTTTAATTTGAATGAATTAAACTTTGATCTACAAATGTAAATATAGTATGGCAACAATCGTTCCTTCTTCGCTATAGATTACATTTTGTGAAAATCATCCAATATTATAATATTTTGTTTGTCTGGGTTTCATGAGGAATCCATCTATTCACACAAAACCACATTGACAGTCCAGCAAGCAGGCTTCTCCAGAATGATCAACCAGGCATATTAACATTCACACACATTCCCCCCACTCACGTCCAAATGAATCTCACATACCAGTTCAGTCCTCTGGCAGATCCAATGCCTGAGTCAAAGTAACATCACTCAGTTCCGGTAGAATCAGAGGTCTTGAAGAGGTGGAAGTTTTCTCTGCTAATAAAAATGTTTTATGAGACTGAAACCTGGAGCATATAGGATATAATGGAGAGGGGTAGGGCAGTCAGCATACCCTGGTATGCTCTGTGTTTGCTGTGTCCAAGTGGGGGGTGGGGGGGGCATTGTTTGGGATTGTAGGTGTATTTGAGCCAAGGCACAGGACTTTGTGTGCAGTCATTCTTCAAGCCTGATCTGTTTACCAAAGCCTGATCTGTTTACTATTAACCAAATGTACTACTGACTTTATAGATTAGGTAATCTCCAACAGGTGTTTGCGGTACACACTGCACCTGGATCAGAGCCAATCAGCACCTTGGATGTGGGTGGAGGAAGCCAAACCCAATGATACCATATTAGGTTTTATCCCTATGACAACCCCAATGACCACAGTGCATAGCAAACAACTCAGAAACACCTGAGCATCACAGTAGTGGATGGTTTCCTTGGAAACAGCCCAATGGCTCTCTTAAATAATGTGATGTGTCTTTGCCCACACAGAGAAAAGGCCCATGTTACCATGGCGCTAACTGTCAGTCTTGTCATCATTGGCCAGGAGAGCGATGTCTGTTGGGGATGAGGGGGTGAGTTACGGTGGATCAAAGACAAGGTGAGTGTCCTGAGCGTGGGTCAGAATGCATAAACACATTCAGGAGTTGTGAAGGGTAACAATCAGCATGAATGTGGGCTATAGTGTATTATAAATAGGGTGGTCCTACAGCTGAAAACTCATTGGATAAAAGCTATGGTATATCAGCCTGTATACAAGACTATGACAAATGTGTCTTTTACCATTCTAAATGC
Source organism: Umbra pygmaea (assembly GCA_016801145.1). Taxonomy (NCBI): domain Eukaryota; kingdom Metazoa; phylum Chordata; class Actinopteri; order Esociformes; family Umbridae; genus Umbra; species Umbra pygmaea. Next base: position 21,794 of record JACXGM010008975.1, on the reverse strand, counting down.
CTTATAACTGGATTATAATAGCAATAGAACACCTTGGGTTTTTGCGATATATTGCCAACCAACATCACTATAGAATACGCTCAAATCAAGGAAAAACAGGACGAAGGATCATTGAAATAAATGATCAAGGTCTTCAGCAATATGGGAGCACTGCCACACTGTTGATGTGGAGACGCACTCAGCTGGGTCCAAGAGATTGAGCATGAATTCTCTCTATACACTATACGCACCATCTCATGTGTTTCATCCATGCAGATGAAATATGCAGTACATTACAAAGTGTCTCAGACTGTTCCCTAACTGCTCTCACTTTGATGTTGAAGTAGAAAAAGGAACCCTGAGCCCTTGACACTAAGGACAATAGCACCATCTGTTGGACATTTCAGACATGGCACTCAGCAAAATTTTCAATTTATCAATGAAAAATAAGAAGACATACCGGGGTCTACGCTTTCAATCTATTTACAAAAGGAAGCTTTAATATACACTCACCGGCCACTTCATTAGATACACCTTGCTAGTACCGGGTTGACACCTTCTGCCTTCAGAACTGCCTTAATTCTTTGTGGCATAGATTCAACAAAGTGCTGGAAACAGTCCTCAGAGATTTTGTCCATATTGACATTATTGCATCACACAATTGCTACGAATTTGTGGGCTGCACATCCATGATACATATCTCCTGTTCCACCACATCCCAAAGGTGCTTGATTGGACTGAGATCGGGTGACTGTGTAGGCCATTTGAGTACAGTGAAGTTAACTCACTGTCATGTTCAAGAAACCAGTTGAGATTTGACATGGTGCGTTACCCTGCTGGAATTAGCCTTTAGAAGATGGGTACACTGTGGTCAAAAAGGGATGGACATGGTCAGCAACAATGCTAAGGTAGGCTGTGGCATTTAAACAATGCTCAATTGGTACGAAGGGGCCCAAAGTGTGCCAGAACATATCCCCCACACATTACACTACAGCCACCAGCCTGAACCATTGATACAAGGCAGGATTAATCCATACTTTCATGTTGTTTATGTCAAATTCTGCCCGTACCATCTGAATGTCGCAGCAGATATCGAGACTCATCAGACCAACTATCCCTTCCTAATCTTCTATTGTCCAATTGTGGTGGGCCCATGCAAATTCTAGCCTCAGTTACCTGTTCTTAGCTGACAGGAGTGACACCCAGTGTGGTCTTCTGCTGCTGTAGCCCATCTGCTTCAAGGTTCGACATGTTTTGCATTCAGAGATGCTCTTCTACATACCAATTGTAACAAGTGGTTTTTTAGTTACTGTTGCCTTGAAACAGTCAGGTCATTCTCCTCTGACCTCACGCGTCAACAATGCATTTTTGCACAGAGATCAGCCACTCTGGATATGTTCTCTTTTTCATACCATTCTCTGTAAACCCTAGTGAAGGATGCCGAGGAAAACCCTGTAGGTCAGCTCTTGTTGAAATACTTAAACCAGCCAGTCTGGCACCAACAACCATGCCACGTTCAAATTCACTTAATTTACAGTTCTTCCCCATTCTGATGCTTGGTTAGATCTTCAGCAGATCGTGTTGACCATGTCTACATTCCTAAATGCATTGATTTGCTGCCGCGTTATTGGCTGATTGGAATTAACAGGTAGTTGAACAGGTGTACCTAGCGAAGTGGGTGGAGGGTTTAGTTAACATGACTGTAAGAAAAGTTGTCTGATTCAAACTGTATAGATATTTTAACTTTCATCCTTAAAATAATTTCTATTCAACCAACATTCAAACCACCACATTCATATTGGAATCATCTGGAATTGACCACATTAAGGATACTAATCAATTGAAAGCAGCTCACGTGTCCTGGCTGACTGCAGCAGATCAGATCCTGTCCCTGTAGAGGAGGACTGTGAGTCTGTAGGACCTCTGTCACCCTCCATGTCTAAAACCACAGAAGGCTCAGTCCATCTGTACTGCCCTCAGTCTCAACCTTCCAAACACTTTCTCCCTCCTTGTAAAGTCTGCCTCTGATTAAAGGAAGTAGCTCTCTCTGTCTAAGCTGATGTTGTTCCTGTCTTACTGGGCTAGGCCAAGCACCCTTCCTGAGCAACATAAAAACAGGGAGCGAGGTGATGACATTGATCAAAATGTCTAGACAGCCTTTCCACTGTGTTAAGTTCTAAACGCGCCTCAAAATACTTATTTTTAACGATGACCCAAGTAAACAATGAGTCGTGTCTTCAAAGTTCGTACTTTTCATGAGACTTTTCTACTTGAATTGGTAAAGTTCTAAAAGCAAGTAAAACCCAAGAAAACTGTAAACAGGAAATACTCTACATGAGTAACATAACTGATACAATTTCCTGTTTCTGCTAATCACCTTTGGAGAAACTTTAAAGCTCCAAAACTCAAAGAGAATTCACATATTCATGCACGCAATCTCAAAAGCCCCTGTCACAACAGTAGCAGCAATGTCTGCCCAACACGGAGAGTGCTGAAAATATGACACAGCATTGTAACTACTCCACAACTAGTAGACAGCAGTGTGTCTGCTTTACAAAATGATCTGCACACCACTTCCACACAGAGATAAGTGATCAAAGACATCTCTTCAGACTTTCCCTCGTGGGAATGGGGAACCGAGTTCAGGTGAGGCTGAGCTTTGGATGGTTAGGTTTGACACAAACTCACCCAGTTTCCTGGTTTGCTGAGATGTGGCTACAAATCACCTTGTCCAGGGAAAATGTATTAAAAGCATCTGATGTTCTAGTGGTTAGTATCCCAGAGGGGACAAGGTGAAAATCTGTTGTTATGGCCTTGTGTAAGGCACCCATATTACTCTTGTAAGTCACGCTATATAAAACAGAAATTATAATGCATCTATCTCCACTGGAGGGAGTAGCTTCCCGAATGGATTTGACCCAGAATACAAGTTTAATATAGAATTCAACAGTAGATAATCATGGTGGTAGCATAACAAACAGTGCCGCAGGGCCTTACGTGGAGCAGTGCAAATTGGTTCAGCACTGTTGGAGGAATTCATTCAGATGTTACGAATAGAAAACAGTGCTAGTTTTCTGATATAAGACGTATGTGAGGAGAGTAGGGGGGTAGAAGCTGACTCCCAGGCCAGAGACAAGGCGCCAAGACCGAGCAGAACCCTGGGAACATTCCCTTTTTTCACTCAATGTGGTGTCAGGAATGTGACAGAGGACAGATACGAGGAAAGCAGTGAAGACCAGTGACCTTATTTTAGGGGAATGGGCTCAAAATAATTTCAAGACTAGAGTAAATGGAATGGAGTTAAACACATTATAAAGAGGAACAAGAATGAAATTTGATCATTTGTCTAAGCTCCTATATCTATTAAAGTTTTTTGTTGTTGTGATTTTTCTCAAATTTTCTCCCCTCCCAATTCCTTCTAATCCTGCCTTGTCGGCAGCTCTGCAACTCCCTGGACAAATCTGGGGGATGACGGAGGGCATGCACATGGTTCATCCAACCACATCGCCTAGCCGCCGATGCTTTGCGCACCGCGAATCCAACACCGAAGCCTTTAGACCGATCATGCACAGCGCTTGAAGCACTTATTTGACTGTCTCGCTCATCAGGCAGCTTTCTCACTCAGAGAGAGCAGGGTCGAGCTAGCGCGAGTGCTAAGTGCTAAAGCATACAGTAGCACAAGTTTACCGTATATGGCTCTGTGCAGACAAATGCGCTTGATACAACTTTGTGAAATAACTACTATTTGCATGAAAAAAAATATTTATTTCACAAAGAAACCCAAACATTGGGAAGCCCAGTTGCTGTTGGTACATAACATACATGTTTTGTATAAACGTCAGTTGCATGGTTTAAAATGTACACTCCGGCCAATGAGGATCAAATGTCCACTCGCCTGCTTTATCCTGATTTCAGTCTGCTGTGAAGGCATGTTCAAATTGTAAAAAACTAAATTTAGACTTATATTTCTAACTTCACACTTTTCTCTCTCAATAATACACTCTCACAAACAAAGTGAGTACACCCCTCACATTTTAGTAAATATTTGATTATAACTTGTCATATGACAACACTAAAGAAATCACACTTTGCTACAATGTAAAGTAGTGTGTGTACAGCGTGAATAACTTAACACACAGCCATTAAGGTCTAAACCACTGGCAACAATAGTGAGTACACCCCTAAGTAAAAATGCAGAAATTGGGTCCAATTATAATCAAATATTTACAAACGTTTTTGTGAGATAATGTACATTTTCAAACAGGGAGGATATTAGATAAGGGTTATGTCATTGGGGGTCCGCGTGGTTGTGGCATAGTGGGCTAAGTCGCTGCCTTGCAGGACAAGCTACATCATGATATGTCTACCTGACCTTGGCTTGGTATCAAGAGATCCCTGACTCCTCCACTTCTTAATAAGTGATTGAACAATACTTACTGGCATTTGCAGGCCTTTGAATATCTTTTTATATCCACTTCCAATTTTAAGCAGTTCCAGTACCTTTTTACGCAGGTCTTTTGACAGTTATTTTCTGCTCAGTACCTAGCCTGCTCAGTGCATCCATGTGAGTGCTAACAGTCTCATTGACTATTTTATACATGGACACTAATTGCAATTTAAAATGCCACAGGTGTGGGAAATTAAACTTCAATTGCGAATTTAACCTGTGGCTGTGCGTATCACCTTGTGTGTTTGTAACAAGGCCAAACACTAAAGGGTATGAAAACTTTTGATCAGGGCCATTTGGGTGATGTTAACCATCAGTATGGTTAACAAAGGAGCAAAACAACTATGTGATAATGAATGGCTTCATATGGTCACTATCCTTACATAACAGTCCAATGTTTTGCATGAACAGTCATATTGTCAAAACCAATGCCAAAATTTCACAATTTCTGTCAGGGTATGCAAACTTATGAGCACAAATGTATGTTTAGAAACTATTGAAGTATGAATTTTGAAGAGGATTTTGCATTTTTAACACCTTAAACAACTCATCACCAACACTGCTGCAGGGAAGACCCTAGCGGTCTGGCTTTTCTTTCTACTCTGTATAGAAGTCAGAAAACCACACAACTGTCATGTATTATTCAAAATGTATATGCTCTGTACCCAAAGCAATTGGGCTTCAATATTTGGGGATTTTCTTTGTAAAAGAACACTCATATTTCACACTAATATTCGTAATTCCACAAAGTTAAATCTAGCACATTCATCTGCACACAGCCATATAACGGGATGGGGTAGCACTGGCGCTAGCTCGACCCTGCTCTCCATGAGTGAGAGAGCTGACTGATGAGGGAGACGGTCAAATAATTACTTCAAGCAATTTAGGAGCATGGACAAGTTGTAGAATTTCATCATTGTTCCCCTTTAAACCCGATGTGAGATACCATTCATTTTCCTCCATTGAACCATTAATACGAGCCCATTCTCCTCAATTCACCGACCTCACTGGGAGACAGACAGGAGGACATTAGGGCTCATGCTGCAACGATCTCCTTCCTCCACCAAGGTCATTTTAGACACGTGTACTGCCAAGGTAATTAAAATTAGGACAGTAGTTTAATGTAACTGAAATATCAACGGACATCCACGCCAACAAGTTCCAGCCTCCATCATGCTACACCACTGGCTGAAAGAGAACCAAGCTGCTACTCCGTTTCCCAATAGAAGAACATCACATCCACTACCACTGTGCAGCAGCTGTTACCGTAGAAACAGACTTTTGATTCTGCTACCAAACGCTAACACCATCCTCAGCTACTACCATAACAGACTTTCAATTCGGCTATGAACATTGTGATTAACCAGACAAGTAAATATACAGTTGCAATAAAAATTATTTAACCCCCATTGCAAATCAGGTTTATTGTTAAATGTACAGACTTTCAGCTGTTTACAATGAACTAGTAATTAAATAAAAGCAATTTAAAAAGCTCAACACAACAAAATGACAAAATTCAACGGTAAATCCACCTGATCATGTCTTCTCCAGTCTATAAATTATTCTACCCCTTCATGGCAAGCATTTTTATACTTAGTAGAGCACCCTTTAGCTGTTATGACCAACTGCAAATGAGATGCATAGCCAGACACCAGCCTCTGGCAGCTTTCCTGATGAATCTTAGACAATTCCTCATGAGGAAGCTTTGGAGGAAAGATTGTAATAGAAGATTGAGGTATGCTTGGGATCATTGTCCTGTTGGAAGGTCCAATGACACCCAAGCTTCAGCTTCCTTACAGACGGCATTAGGTTTTCTCCTAGAATTTCCTGATACTTCAATGAATCCATCTTGCCTTCCACGCTCTATGCATTTAATGTTCCAGAGGACGCAAAGCAGCGCCAGAGCATCACTGAGCCACCACCATGCTTGACTGTGGGCACTGAACACTTTTCAGCATACACTTCAATCTTCTTTCTCCAGAATTCCTCCTTTCATCAGTCCTCACAACAGAATTCCAAAACCTCTGGCTTTTTTATATAATTTTGAGCATATTGGAGCAGACTTTTCTTATGCTGTTGTGTCAGTAGCCGTGTATGACATGGAGTTCTGGCTTGGAAACCTTCTGCGTTTAGTATGCGCCTTACTGTACTCAATGAAACCTCAGTGTCTGTTGCCACTAAGACTTGCTGCAGGTCATTTGCTGTCACTTGAGTGTTTTTCACAACCTGCCATCTCAGAAATCTGGTTGCAGCCATTGATAGCTTCCTTTTTCTGCCCCGTCCTGGTAGTGTAACCACCATTCCCTTCACTTTGAACTTGTGAACTATGCTTCCAACAGTGTCTCTGGGAACATTCACTGCCTTTGCTAACTGTTTTATGGGCCAACAAGTTTATTTGTTCCAATCCTCTGTTTGGAATAACTCTGTCCTCTAACTTCGCTTAGTTATAATTCCCTATAAATAAGAAAAAGTGTGGGTCTGAAGCGTTCACTGCAAACAGACAGGTGCTTGAAATTCACAAATACAGATATGACCCGTGACTGAATAATAATTATAATACAAAATAAATGTATTTATGATAGTTAATCTAGCTATAGTTAACTGAGGTCATATCTTAAAATAATGCTCTGGTGGTGCCTCAAACGGTTAATTTCAGGTAAATAACGTAATAATGTGCGTGTGTTGGGCACGTTAGAGGATTCTACCATTAATTAAAGTATATGGCTCCTTTCAGATATTTGACATATACACTTGCAAGTGCACGCTTTTGCATTATTTGTCTAAACAAAATGTGTATAACGTTATCAAATATTGACCTAGAGCAGCCTTTCAATTACATCAAATATGTCAGGCAACAGCATGTAATACCCTTTTGTATTTGCATGCCAGTCTACGTATACAACATACAGTAAAATCGACATTCAATTCAAGTATTGCTCTGCAATAAGGCCTTTCCGGTACTTTAACGCTTTTAATCAAGTTGGAATCACGAGTGTCCCGATTCACAAACCACATTGTCACTTAAATAAGGACACGGGTCTAATCACACCAAAAACAAATGATGGCATTACAAAATTGCTAATTATGACACCGCACAATTTGACAGCACATCCTGCATTTTCCAACTTCCGAGAAAGCTAAAATAACAATCATCTAAATAGCGGATTAGCCTAAGCCTGACGCAACCAATACAAATAAACACATTTATACTGTTAATTAATGGATACAGCCCTGTAAATAGAAACATTATATTCAGTTAACATCTACAAGACGGGTTCACTTTCAACAGCCTACATAGGCTATAATAAATTATTGTAGCCTACCGGTCTCCCTTACCTCTGTTCTTAAAAACATATATAGTATATTCGCTTTTTCTACTTACTATCGGAGGCCATGGTTGACTCGGTTTTAGGTACGATTCATAGGCTACTAGGATTCTTTTGTAGCATCTATACGTTGTGTCACATTGTCCATTAAATTGACAACCGCAGATGTTGGCTGCGGTTCTTTCGCCTCACTCCGCAGTTGTTCAGGTCTCCGTTTTACGGTTATTAGGATTCTTCCTGCCACTGTCGTTTAGCGTCTACATCGTCCCTCTCTCACATCAAAACAGTGACACCGCCTGGTTTTGATAAACTATCAACCCATTGTCCTACCCTGTAAAATTGTGTTTCTCCACGAAATAAACATTTGGTGGCACATGTTACTCAAGAAATTGATTGTTTTTTACATTATCGTTTTGGTCAAGTAACCTCGATTAAAGTTATGTTAAATAAATCAACAATGCCAATTTAATTGAAAAACTACTTTACCGCCACGGGAAGCCCACAATCACTGGTTGATTCTCGGTTTGTTCCGACTGTCGTTACGATAACATGTTATTTAAAATATTCTATGCCAGACTTGCCTAACATCTTACTTTATAGCCAGCAATTGACTAGAAGAAAATTAGACCAATGCACCAAACATCTCAGTTTAACTACATAAAACAATGGTGCTTCCTTTTCAACGAAATACATTTGGAATTGAAAAAACTAGTGTATGTGAGAGCGAAAGAAAGAGATGAGGCAATTGCTGACCCTACTAAAGATGATGTAAAGTGACACGCTGCCCTGGAGTTGGTAGCAAATTGGCCAGGGATATTGGTGGTGACATGCATCAACATGTAATGCAGAGATTTATCAAGACAACTCTCTGGGGTGAGGTATACATCATGTGAGCTTCTAACATAATAATTACTACACACAGGATGAGACACACTGAAGAAGAGAGAAAAAAGGCCATGCTCTGACATGTTCTTCAAGGAAGCATGTGAGTGCCCTCAGCCACCTGCTTTGGTCAGGGGAAATTGGACATGTCCAGCTAGGTGTGGAGGAAAAGCAAACAAAACAGCTTGCAAATTTTGCTTTAATAAAAAAATCTAAACAATGGGAATGTTTGAATTCATAATCTCATCAATGTAAAAAGAGCTCATCAGACACTAAAAAAACTTCAAAATCTTAACAATATTTCCTCATTATTTGAAAGCATCATGGATATAACTAGTGGGGGGGTCTTAAAAACATATTTATCTTAAAGCTGCACTATGTAACTTCAATTAATTTCTCATGTCAGACTGAATTTTCTGTGTAATTCCTCAAATAAAAACCGGTAGTCAATTAAACGCCGGGCCTCTGATAGTGGCCGGGTGCTTGGTCAACACAGACAAATAAAGGCCGGTCTTAAATAAAGGCCGGGGGAATATTACATGTGGACAATCTCCTATAGGTGCCTTTCAATGAAAGTTTCATATAATGTGCATTCCAGTTAAGCATATTGTACATTTCTATCACTTTATTAGATTCAACAATATATTCATGCTGTTTTCGGATGGTACTTCTGCTCCTGCGAGCTGCCGCTCTGTAGGTTTTTGTTCCAAACCTAATTTAGCACAAGTTACGCTACTCACTACCAGGTTGAAACGCTAAGTCAGGGTAGTCACAACTCGGGTTGGACGGAACATTTACGGAATGCCAGCTCGTGGGAGCAGGAATTAGTATTGCTAAGTATAATTGTCCTACTGTATTTCAGTTAATGCGGCCTTATGTTTTACTCAGCTTGGTGGTTCTGCAGTAGCGGTAAATAAAGGCCCCGGTGTTAATTTGAGGAATTACGGTATATTTGTTTTTACTGAACACAATAATAATATAGGGGCAATAACTAATTAACGAAAATACGTACACAAAAAAGTCTACAACATGCATTTGTTTCTAGTTAGATATAGTGAAATGTTGATTTTGCTAGGACTATTTTCCTTTTTTGGTATTTTTTTAAGTTGAAGTTTTTAACCCCCGAATCCAAAATATTAGTTCCTAAAGGTAACTAGTCAATTTTTTTTGTAATTTACTGAAAGTGACATAGTGCAGGTTTAAAGATACAGTTCACGGTTTTGGCAACTGGTTGTTAAACGTAAAATGTAGTTTTTGGCCGCTAGGGGTCTCTCAATCAAAACAATAGCAAAAGATGTACTTGGATGACGTCGAGAAGTAGTGTGGGATCATGGGTTTTGTTATCGTCGTCAATGACAACCTAGGGTCTCCGGCAGAAAAAATGTTCACTGACAAAGTAATGTATTGTTAAAAACATAACTTTATTCACGTCATGTTTGGCGGTTCCCTGGAACTTAGAGCAACTAGAGCAGTCAAAGGTTATATGACGCCATTGACGGAAGACAAAATGAAACGTCCCGTGTCTTCGAATTATATTACAAATTTCTCTGGGTTTGAAAGTTGGTGGAAACATTTAGGACAATGTAAGTACACAACTAAGAAATATATCTAATATAGGTATAGTGATGTTTGCTTTTGTAATGCAAAGGACATCTTTGTTATTGTTTTGGAAAACTACATATTGTACCTTTACTGTGGAGCTGTTGAACTAAAACAAGTAATGAATCATGTAATCTTCCATGACTTTATAAAAGGCATCAACTAGAAAGGCTATGCATCATTACTTTTCAAAATCATTGCATTTTGAGTGATTAAAAACAACTATGATGAAACCAAATGTATGCTGGTTTGTAACAAAAATAATTAACTGTAGATGTACATGGGATTGATGGCTAGCTAAATCCAAGCCAACTCTTCTTTACCGTTGTCCTCGTCTGTGAAGTCACCATTTAAATGTCTGTTTCTTTTTCTCTTTAGTTGTGTCTAAATTGCACAAGAGAGACAAAACATTAAATTCCATTTCAAACATTCATATGAAATACATTAAAGTGTAATTGTAATCAATCAAATCCATCTCTAACTTCTAGTTGTTGATTTTTGGATACATAGCATACAGAAAAAATGTTAAAGATACAACAAACAATACTAACTAGTAGTCTGAGTCCCAGATTCTCTAGGTTACATTTAACCTTCCTGTACAAGTATATCATGGACTGATGAAATGGAAAAGAAAGCTATACTGTAGTTCTCAGGCAATACAAAAACCTGGATCTAAACTGCCTGGGCAGATACTGTAGTGTGATGTTCACAGAGTTGTACAAAGTACAAATACTTTTCTGGGTTCAGATGAGATAAGACCAAAATGACAATGTAAAGGAAGTTCATGACTAAACACTGAGCTATGAAATAAACTGAGTTATGAACTCCCCTTAACAGGTCATTTAGGTTGTAATTACCCAGCCGAGTACTTCTCAATTCCCTCAGTGTTTAACGCCACTACTTGTGTTGAACTGTCAAGGACAAAGTCTACCTCAGTGGTCCTTAAACCCTTCCATGGAGGGCCTAGTGTATGCTGGTTTTTGGTCTTTCCCTTCAATTAGAGCATAATTAGGACAAAGACTGCCAGGTGAGGGGAGATCCTAACCAATTAGTGAGCTACTCCATCAGGCTTGTACAAGGTAAAAGCAAAAACCTGCATACACTAGGCCCTCCATGGAAGGGTTTGAGGACCACCGGTCTACCTGGTACACCAGACAGCAACCCAAATCATGAAGGTGTCCCTGTTATATTAATTTGAAAGCTAGTAGAAAGCTAGGAGCAGCTATGACTCAGCTGGCTGATAGAAAGGCTGTAGCATGGCCAATATATACCTTCCGCTTCAAGTTGACTGAGACACCACATTCTGGTGGCCTCTTCTTTCACCAAATCTGCAGGACGCAGCATGTTAGTCGGACACAGACTTGTAGTTGATCTGGCCATTTTGAAAATGATTGAGGAACAGATATGAAGAGGAGAACTGCTAAAGGTTGGGAACACAGGAACTTGCCTTGGGTCAGATGACTGGTCCTTTGTTTGAGCGACTTTACTCTCTTATGGTGCGAGGTCTCCTGAGCTGGCCCCGACTCGTCCCTCTCCACTTGTCGGTGTCGTCGGGCCTTGGGGGCCTATGGGAAACAAACATTTATGATACGAGCACAGCCTTTATCATTATTTAAAACCACTTGACACCACACTAACTCTACATTTTAAACATAGGAAACCCTATACATACCTCCACTACCTGTGCATAAGATTTAGACTTGATGGATGCAAGAAGCTTAGCACGCTGGGAACTCTGGAATGAAAATAAAACAAGGTTGACAACAGCGCCACACTCTGGCCAAAGTCATGAAGGAACTTTGTATTGAGAATAGCAGAGAAAATGTCTTTGGACAAACAGATACACATGAAATAAATCCTAATTAAACACAGGGATAGGCTAAGAACAAGGATATATAAATATATGTCATATTTAAACTCACCTCATGCTTATTTGAAGTTCCCTCACCACCATCTTCATATTGTCCCTCTTCTTGATTTCCTGAACCCTAAACATGATTTAACATTTAACCCAATCTTAGAATTAACAGGTTAACAGTAGATATATCATTCCATTTTTCAATTTCTCTGTCACAGAAACACACACACACACACACACACACACACACACACACACACACACACACACACACACACACACACACACACACACACACACACACACAC
>JACXGM010008974.1:0-28195 GCA_016801145.1 Umbra pygmaea | reverse complement strand
GTAAGTACAAGTTTCTTATTACTGAGCATTCATTCATTCATGTATTGTTGCTATTCCGGTCTGACCTCTGCCTGTTTTGAATTATTCTGCCTGTGGATTTCCCTAGTGGTACCTTAGCTAGATATTTGCTATTCCGGTCTGACTTCTGCCTGTTTTTGGATTATTCTGCCTGTGGATTTCCCTAGTTGTACCTTAGCCATATATATGCTATTCAGGTCTGACCTCTGCCTTGTTTTGGATTATCCTGTGCCTGTTCCTTGAACAGCCATTCTTGTATTTTGCAATAAACATTGTTCTTTTTACACATTGAGCAATCATTACAGTAGCGGGCACTTGGTTACTCATTTCGCATGAATGGTGCATGGGGTAATACCCACATCTGTGCATAATGAGTAATCAAGATGCCTATTCAGTCCTAGCGTTCTGGATGGTCGGCGTGGATTATTGTGTGTGAGTTCACTCCTGTTAGAGGAGAGAGAGAGCTGTTGTAATGTTATACCATCATGAGTCCTGTGCAGTAGTTGTTTCGTGAGTGAAAATAGTACATTAAGCCTTCACCTCGTTATGTGTCGTACAATATGTTTACATTCAATGTTGAACCAGGCGTACTCTATATTTTACTGTTGCGTCAGTGCCGCGTTAAGAGCACTTGTATGTACTATTTAGATGTTGTGCAGTTCCAATGCACAAGATCGATCTACAGTAGCAGCTCAGTCGTTTCCACCTTGTTCATTAAACATCAAGAACGCTCCTCCCTGCTCTGGTCTCCAATCTCTCTCCACCACACCATCCAACTTCTGACACTACGTATAGTAATAAGCTAAAATGACAAGCAGTGGTGCACCGATTCGCACTGAGTGCTTGTATTTTGTAGTCCACTGTGTAATGGTTGATTGGAAGCGCTCATACACTCGTTTGAAAAATTTACCTTCGTATTACGCTCGGAACCGGAGTGAATGGAATGGTGCGCAACGAACAAAACCAATTGTTTTTTTGATTTGCACACATTCCATTCACTCCGGTTCTGAGCGTAATACGAGCCCGTCCTCCCCAATTAAGATCCACCGACCGCGGCTGCAGTATACATATACTCTACTGACAACGTGTAATGTGGAGAGGGCACAAAACAGTAAGTATCCACAGTCCATGAAAGAATACAAGCCAGGAAACCACACAAAACAGATAATCAATGCCCAACACCTCCCTCTTGTTTGGCCAGCATTTATGTACTGTAAGAACAACTACCTGACTAATTGTACACAGCTGAAAGCAATATTCAACTAGATCTACAAGTACCAGCCTAACCTAACTAGTGTATATCCTAGCACTGACCAAACAGGAGAGAGGTGTCACTGACAGCTTAAAGGAACAGTACATAATGATATCTAAAAACAACACTGCAATTCATTGGCAATAAAGATGAGCCTGAAACACAAATTAAACAGCAGAAACTACGTATATATAATGAGTCCGTATATCAGTTCAATATCCACGCCAGCCCACAATGGGCTGAACGTGACAGTACTCCCCCCCCAGAGTGCCACCAACAGGCACTATACAGGAAGGGCAGGCGAGCAGAACCACCCCTCTTCATACCTATGCCTCACCAAAGGTGGATGTTCTGCAGGGGGTCTCGGCAGCCCATTGAACCCCCCTGGCACAGCAGCTGGCGACCATCCTGGAGGTAACAGCTGAGGGGTGCCCCAGAGAGTGCAGCGCTGAGGGGGGCCCCGGAGAGTACAGTGCTGAGGGGGGGCCCGTAGAGTACAGTGCTGAATGGGGGCCCCAGAGAGTGCAGCACTGAGGGGGGCCCTGGAGAGTCCAGCATCGCATCTGCATTCTCTGGTGGTGGAGGCAGTGCAAGGGGCTCCAGAGACAGGGCAGCTGGGAGCTCTGGAGGCAGGGCTGCTGCATGGGGCTCCGGAATCAGGGCAGCTGCATGGGGCTCCGGAGGCAGGGCTGCTGGGCGCTCTGGAGGCAGAACCGCTGCAGGGGGCTCCAGAGGCAGGGCTGCTGCCGGGGGCTGAACGTGACAGACATGGTTAGAGCCTTTGCAAACAAAATGTTCTATTTTGACCATGAGTGCCACTGTTTCAACCTGTTGGTTAACTGTTTTGAAAATGTGGAGTTTAAGTTGACTGCTGCATCAAAGCAATCAAGAAAAACTGCAAACTGGTCAGGAAACATTTTACCCATTAAAGAACCATTGCTTTCACTTCAAGAACATTCTGTGTACCTGAAAGGTTCATCGCCTGGTCATGGTTTCATCTGGAACCCTCAGAGCCAATGAAAAACTTGCTAGAAAGTTTTTGAGTGTATATAGAAAGTAATATGCCCTTTTGTAACCAATTGATTTTGACAGTCACGTCATGCATAAAGTAAAACATGTTACCCACCATACTGATTTGGTCCTCGAGCTAAAACATTTGCCCACCCCTGGTGTAACTAGAATCAAGGAGATGAGTTTGAGTGCTGCCTCAGTTGTGTTAACAATTTGGGGGTTTACTTATGTGGAGAGCATAGTCTAGTTACTTTTTTTAACGTGATTGACTAGGATGGGATGATCGTTATTACATAAAAAACTGCGCTTTCAGCCTTAGGTTTGTTTGGCTGTTATCATTTCCGATGGAACATATTACTTCGCCTCCCTATATACAGAATATGTATCTGTCTCCTATAGCAGATAAGAAAGCCCTTTAAGCTTCCTCTTTTTCACAGCTGAGGACCCATATCTCACCAGTAAACCATGCCTTATGTTTGGTGGGTGATAGAAATCTCCTTATCAAATAACTTCAGTTGCAGATGCTGGTTCACTGTTAAAGTTGGGCCTGATTTCAAGGTGTTAATGTTAATAACCTATAGAGCATTCAATTGACTTGCTCCTACTTATCTCTCTGAATTGGTCCCTCAGTACGTAAACATACATACACAACCTCATAATGCAGGCCTCCTTTAATCTTGGAGTTTCGCAGCAAACATTTCAATGCCTTTTCTTGTAGAGGTACGTATTCTTGGAATATTCTGCTGATCCTCTTCAAAGACACAGGCTTCGTCTTAACCCTGATAGTTTTTTCGCCTGACTTAGCTCCTCAATAGGTCCTATGATTATGTGTAGTCCATCCCAGAGGCATCAGTGTATGGTCCGACACGTATGAGTAGGTTGAGACACTGGTGAGATTTGTCTGTCCAGCTTTGGACGCTCTCTGACTTGCGAGGTGGGAGAAATCTCTGTTTACATTTTCTAGAGCTCGCCTTCACCGAAGTGCTATATAGAACTTTGTGGAATACATATATCTGCCAAGATGAGAAAATAGCAGCCTGTAAGCTTATTGATGCTGCAATTGTGTGAGATACACTCCTATTGCAACTGAAACAGAGTTCTGTTGTGGTGACTGACCATATTCAATGAACAAAGTGGAAGACATGGAGCTTAAAAGTCCTGAAGAATCATGTTGTGTTACAGCCCAGCGAAACTACTAACAGAATCAACAAATAAGACAACTCCTCCTTGTTAACTTAGTAACTTGAATCAACAAATAAGACAACTCCTCCTTGTTAACTTAGTAACTTGAATCAACAAATAAGACAACTCCTCCTTGTTAACTTAGTAACTTCAATCCTCATCATGGTGAATTCTTTAGGCAATACATTTTGCAACTTGCAAATTCCCGACTGAAATTATGTTAAATATTTTAGACATCCTGTCAATATTTAACTTAAGCCAATTGATTATTCAGTATTCTAATAGCTACATCTTCCTCTAAAACAGAATGTGTTCTGCCTAGTAACATTAAAATCCCATAGGCTAGTCTTTTCTTTTCATATCTACCATAATAGGTTATTCCATTTCTTTGGTTTACATATTTACAGACAATATAGTGGTTTTATATTGCAATATATTGGAGTGGAAATTATGAAGAGGATTGCTATGTATTGTGAAACAGATCCTTCTGCCTTCCTAAATTGTTAATACAATCTGGGCATAGCATCCAAAAAAATACACAGACTTGAAATTCACAGATTGGAAAATACACAGACTGGAAAATACACAGACTGGAAAAAACACAGGATTCAAAAAGCTATAGGATGCACATGACTTGTCTTATATCCGGTAAGACTTTGTACTATACACTTTTGGCACAGTTGTTACATAGCTGTCGGAGCTAATTGTGTAATTATTGTTATTTATTTACTGAATACAGCTACATTGTAATAGTGTTCAAAGCCAGTTTTATAAACTGAATTACAGTACAGATGTGCTGTAATTATACCTCAGTAAACATATTACAATATGTAACATAGCATTTCTTGTCTCTCAAGAAGGATTTTTTTACACTGCTGGTCATCTGAACATTGTTAAATCTTGATTAACCCATTGGCCTGAAAAAAGCTATGCACTGTGTTGTTCTAATATGTTCTAGCCTTACTTGGGAGGTTTACAAAGCCACAATGCTTCAAACATCTTATTGCAACCTCTTTGAGAGTTTAGGCTGTGTATCTCTATAAATAATAAGTATTGTTTTTTATGACATTTGTTTTTTATTTGGACTTCAAATGCACAATCTAATTTTTAAGTATTTATCCTGCAAATAAGTTCAAATAAATTCAAGAAATAAAATAATGTAAATTGTTACTTTAAAGACTGGAGTTAAAGCCAGTCAATTGCAGAAAGACACAACTGACTCTGCCCCCCCCCCCCCCACACACACACACACACACAGCAAATAACTGATACTGTAGATATACTGTTCATATTCTACTAATATCCTGCAACTTAACTGTTTTACATTTTACTGTTGTTTACATTTCACTGGTACATTCAATTATAAAGCATACATTACACTGTTCATATACTGTAGATATATAAATATATATAAATATATATATATATTTACACCTGTTCATATACTGTAAATATCATGTTCACATTCACTCATATGCTTGTTTGGTAAATATCTTTCTGATTCTGATGCTTTATTCAAATATTGATGATTTGTTACTTTTTCCAAACACTATTAAACATTTTTGATCTGTTTACTATTCGCCAAAGAAAGCTTTTTAAAATACCACTCTCCCTTTTGTGTTGATCACTGGAAATTTTAAGAATATCCCATCGTCAACACTGTCTGAAAAGTTTCTGGGGTTTGTATTGAAGTGCTATTGCTAATACGTCAGTATTTTGACAATTCTAGTCCCTGTTCAGCCAAGTAAATACAACTGTCATTCTTTTACACAAACAAGCTGGTAAGAGCTGTACGCGCCGGCAGCAGAGCTAGCAAGGCTTTCAAGACTGTTGTTAAATTATGAACATTAGACACAGCCAACCAATCTCTCCCCAGAGACAACCAATCATTTATCACAATTCCATATATAGACAACTGACTGTCCATTGCAAGCAAATCGCTCCATTCCATACATTCAGTGATGTAATTACAATTAATTTTTTATTTTATGTTTTATGTCCTGAAGCTCTTGTGCTAGATGGAGCCAAGGCGATTCAGTGCAATAAAACAGCAATCCAAATCCCAACAGTTAAAAGGGCACTTTTTGTTCGACTAACTGGAGCTCCAGGTCACAGCCAGCTGTGACACAAAGTAGGGTCAAACCAGGTTATAGGGATAGTTCAGCACTTTGGTACAGTATCTCAGCTCGATGCGCCACTCAGGAGGCTCAAAAACATCTACCGCAAGGACTAAGGGCTGGTTTCAAGCCTTATCACATTCTCCAACAGTGTTAATTCCAATCTTACAACAACGCACAGAAAAGAGGATGGAGGATCATTCTGCTCTCATATCAACTAAAAGCATTAGTTATTGTATGAGCTGTTGAAAGTGCCTAACAGTTTTGCTTGAGTGGTCCATGCTGTTTTGATAAAGACGGAAGCAGAATGAACTTAATGGCACTCAGCAATGTAATTTCCACACAGACCAGTAGAAATGTCTATCTAGTTTTGACCTCATTAACCCTTTGCCAAGTAAATCCTCATCAGTCTTTAAAGTTCCCCTGACCTTTGACCCCTAAAGTGATCATGTGTCATTGACTGAATAATAGGCTAGGACACACTTTGATGCCCACTGACACAACCTTTGGTTATTTATTTGCCAAAAAATGCATGCATTTTCTAAATTAAAATGGCAGCAAGAGAATTTAAGTATTATGTGGCCCCTGGGATAGAAGGACCCATAAAAGATCAAGACCACGATTAATCACGTGAGAGATGGATCGTGAGTTATGGTGGCATTAGGTAGACGCATTACTGAAAATGATTTCCTTTCATTGAATGTACGGTAAATGATTCCTTTCCAAACCAACTAACATGGTAACTTCAATAGCTTTTACCATAATGATAAAATTGTGCCAGCAGTGGAATGGTGGAAGCACTTGTAGACTTCAGGCTTGCTTTAAATGCAAGTAAACCTGAGTATATTCTGTTTTCTAGATAAAAAAATCTGAGATTGTATAATCTTAACATTATTTGTCTTGATGGTTCTGTTTTAGATTGTTTCCCTACATATAAATACCTGGAAATTTGGTTAGATGATAGTCTCTCTTTCAATGCACATATTAGTGAGCTGGTGAGTAAACTAAAATTGAGAATTGGCTTTTTTATAGAAATCTTGTCTTTATCACAGCATTTAATTTCGGCTTTGGGTTCAGCTGGCATGGGTCAACTTCAGCTTTGAATTTGGATTTTGTATATCCTGCAGCATGTGCTTTATTACTGGAGAGCAAAGGCTGGCCCGTGTGGTCCGATCCTACAGTCAAGCTAATGTAGCTCAAATTGCTGAAAAGGTTCATGCTGGATCTGATAGAAGTGTCAAAACACACATTGCGGCGGCAAAAGGGGGACCTACTGTTCACAATATTAGGTCATAATGTTATGGCTGATTGATGTATAAAGTAGTCTTTTTTGCTTTAATTTATATTTACAATATGTTATTGTATATAGGTAATTATATGTTATTTTACCTATTAATTTATATGTTTTTCAGCAAACATAAAAGTATGTTTTCACATACTTCTGTAACACAGTGAAATTTAAAATGTTATGTTTTTATCAAGTTGAGGTGTTTTAAATGGTGTCAAAGCTACCAGTGCAATTGAATGACTCATATTAATAAAGTACAGACGCTGTCCCAGATGTTTCATATTGAGGCCCACTGTTTAAACAAAGAACATGCCATTGAATTAAAACATACTTTGGTTCTCCTTGTGTTTCATTGACAAAAGCCAGCTGCACTGTCACCAATAGTAAAACAAAATAAGCTGTTAAGTATATTCCTTTTTGCACATGTACCTTAGCTTGTAAAAAATGTCTTACTCTTAAAGCAACACAATCTGAGTAGGCTATCTATTGTAGGCTATTATGGCTAATATGCCTATTAGGGTAGTATTTACATATACAGCTCTGGAAAATATTTACAGACTACTGCAAAATCGCTTGTTTATCCGGTTTTACAACTGATAGGTATTTATTTGGGTAAAAATATTTTTGGAGTTTATTCCATGAACTACTACCAACATTTCTCCCAAATTTCAAATACAAATATTGTCATACAGAGCATTTTTATTTTGCAGAAAATGACAACTGTTCAAAATAACTAATAAGATGCAATGTTGATAGACCTCAAATAGTACACAGGTAATAAGTTCATATTCATTTATAAAAAAACAATTCTAATATGTTAACTTACAAAGCGTTCAGAAATCAATACTTGGTGGAATAATATTAGTTGTAAAATAATACTTAAATAATAATTGGCTTTTATGCACCTTGGCATGCTCTCCACCAGTCTTTCACTTTGATGTTGGATGACTTTGTGCCACTCAGGGAGTAAACATTCAAAAAGCTTGGGTTTGTTCGATGTCTTCTGACCAACCATCTTCCTCTTGATCTCATTCAAAATGTTTTCAAGGGGGATGATTTAAGAAAAATGTTTTCAAGAGCTGTATATATGTTCATTTTAATCATATGACATCCCCACTGCAATTCCCCCATGACCCGACTTGGGGCCGCAACCCTAACAAATACTACCTGGATAGGAACATCTCTGCAAGTCCTACCATCAGTGGAAATCACAAATGTGGATAAAATGTATGAATCAGTTAGGCCAGGTCTAGACTAAGATAGTTTTGCTCCATAAAGCAGAGTGCCTCTAGAGTGGTTCCATGTGAGAGAAAACCAGCCGCCATCTATAAAGTAGACTTCTCTGGAGAGGTACTAGCAACTCAAACAGGTATCCAGACTACAAAGACATTTCTCACTTTACAGGGGCCTGTAAAAAGGCCAGACACACGGAGTTGCTCTGAATGGGCAATGGAACGTTTTTAGTGGAATTGTGTGAACTAAGATGCAGGGATGGATAGCGTACCACACAGGTAGCTATGTTGTTGAATTCTCCAGTTGCCTGACCCACGCTAGCACCTGGATGTGTTGGAAGTGTGGATGACGCGTTGGAGTGTTTGCTCAGTGTGAAGTGGATCCTGGGTCATTGGGAGGTGCAAGTATTCCAGCTATGCATGTCTTAAGGGAAATCAGGTCAGAGGTAATCACTCACCCTGCCTTTTATCTGCCCGGACACCATTCCTCACAATGGTTCTTACCCTCTATGTCTCTCTATGTCTCTCTATGTCTCTCTATGGCTTAAACCCACCCCTCCACCCTCCACCAACAATTTGCCCGTTCATGTGCACCTCCGCCATTTGCATAAGTGTCCCAAAGCTGAGGGAGTGAAAATGTTCAAGGGTGTAGGGGCTAATTAGACCCTCCGATACCCACTTCCAACGAGTGTGCACCGATGCAGCCTTTTCTAACAAGTGGCTAAGGAAGTAGACTCCCATAATGCATCGGGTTGCTTTTGAGCGTGTGCAATTTCCCAAAAGAAATTGACGGGCGTGGCCAGTGATATGACATGTGTTTGTTTGACACAAACAAAATAAAATGTTGAAAATAAAATGTTAAATTGTTAATTATGGTAAGTTCATCTTTAAAGATAGGAAGGATTTAAAATTTTGAAATCCATTTTTGTTTTATGATTTCACTTTTGACCATTAATTGACCATTCAGTCAGGAGTATGTCACGAAGTTGATGCATTTACTAAACCCCTAGCCACCATGAGGAAAGTCACTCCATGGAGGGTACTGAGAGCGAGGGGGTAAGGGTTGTAGGTGTTGGTTTGGGATTCACAGATCGTCTCGTTCTTTCGCTCTCTTTCTCGCTCTCTCTCTCTTCCTCTCCTTCATTCATGATCAATGAGCGCTCATGGAAAATAGCCAATTACAGAAGTAAAAGACACAAATGAAAAACACAACTTAACAACATCCAAATTTGACAGGGCTTAATTTCTGTCCATAGGTCATCAGTTACAGCGCTCTACAAGGCGGGTGGCCCTTGCAATGAAGCTTTTTCTCTGTGTGTGTGTGGGGGAGTTAAAAGAGTGTAGGAGAGCTGAACAGAGGGGTGTATGAGAGAGAATGATGGGTTGGGGGTGGTGTGAGGTGAAGAGGGGAATGTTCAGTTATGAAAACAAAAGTATTGTAACAGATGGGTCCGGCTGCACCTTGGAAACAGCAAAACAGCAGTTCTGGAAGCTAATCAGCCTCACAGGACAGCCAGAGGGAGTCTGACTGACTAGGCTGGCGGTCACAGATACACACTTCAGCGCTGCAGGGGAGATATAAGACCCCTCTCCCACATAGCGTCCAGCCGTCTGCCACACTCCACACTTCACTGAAGAGCTCCTTCCAACTTGGCTGTGAGTTTCTCACCGCAGAGAATGCTTCCTCAAGGACACCACTGGACTCAACTTCTAAATGTTTTAACTGGGGAAAAGACAGTCGGTTTGGACAGAATGTGGCCAGAGAAATTGTCCTTTAGATTTGATGTTTGTTTGGCAGTGTAACAGATCGGTTTTTGGAAGTACCTTTCGTGCTGTGGATGTTAATCGTGGACCGGTATTAACTACCAGAAAATATTGAAAGCCGTTAATATTTTTGTTTGTTGTTTTTTATTTATTAACGTAATCAATGTGACTATTTTGCCACTTGTTCATTTATTGTCTATTATTTCATATCATTCAAAACAAATATTCAAAAACATAAGGTTTTCTGCAAAGATGGACTCCTTACTTACCTCAGATATGACTTACAACGTGGGGTCAGTGTTCCCCACCATCAGTTACCTGGACGACGATATCTATTTGCAGGACGAGCTCGGTGTCAGTGTGACCATGGCTGTTCTTTACCTGGCTGTGTGCATTGTAGGGCTGGCTGGGAACACCTTGGTCATTGTGGCCATCTTAAAGCTAGACAAGATGGCTTCTGCCACCACAGTGTACATCTTCAACCTGGCCCTGGCAGATGGCCTCTTTATGGTAGGTCTCCCGTTCATCGCTATCCACAACTTCCAGAACTACTGGGCATTTGGTGACCTGGCCTGTAAGCTGGTAATGGTCCTGGATGGCATCAACCAGTTCACCAGTGTCTTCTGCCTGACTGTGATGAGCATTGACCGCTTCATGGCACTGGTAAACCCATTGCGATTTGCCCACTGGCGCACACCTAGACGGGCTAAGATTGTCAGCGCATTCCTGTGGCTGTTTTCTCTGCTGCCAGTCTTCCCCATGGCCATCCATTTCTCAGCCAGGGATGGTGTGTGCACAGTGGACCATCACCTGGTCAGCTACTCCTGGTGGGTGGCCTTTCTCTGCTACACGTTTGTCCTTGGTTTTGCTCTTCCCTTTCTGGTCATGATTGTGTCCTACACTGCCCTGGTGGTCACCATCAGGATCCACCGGTGCCAGGTCGGCTCCCCAGGCCAGGAGAGCCATCGACTGGAGACCCAGGTCACGAAGATGGTGGTGGCAGTGGTACTGGCATTCGCTGTGTGCTGGCTGCCATTCTACGCCTTCAATTTCTGCTCATTGTACAATGCAAATGTATCGTTCGTCAGGGGCTTCGAGTTTGTGGTTCTGCTGTCTTACTCCTGGAGCTGTGCCAACCCCATCCTCTACGCCTGCCTCTCTGAAACATTCAGAAGCCACTTCCGCACCCTCCTCTGTCCCATCAAGAGGTCCCCCAGCATGACCTGTAACCCTGACACAGAGCACTATGACCTTAACGACACGGCTGCGAGGGACATTAGTGTTGTGGCTTAGGGAATACAGAAACATTTTGCACATCAACACAGAAATTGTGGAAAGCTTTTCTATCTACTATATATATATATATATGTATACCTTTTATATCAGTCATGCCTTTAATTCAGTCTCAGCAGGTTGTTAAAGATTGTTTTTTAGATGTGTTGTTACAGTAATTTCTGCACATCTATTGTTATTCCACCAGATAACACACTTTCTATTTCCACTCTGACTTGTTCTCCGATTTCATTTCCAAGAAGGCTAAAGGACGTTCACACCTCTGTTATTCTGTTTTCCAAAACCAATGAAATGAGGCACAATACGCAAACAAAGAGGCTGGCCAGAAAACAGCTACTGTCTGAGACAATGGCCAAGACAAACAGCTCCGTGAAGACCCACAAAAGAAGAATGACAGCAAGTTTGCTCTGTTCCTTTTTTTATTGTGCAGTTCAGAGTGGAGCAGGGAGTGTATGTAATGGATGTGACCCATTAATGTCCTAACCCCAGCATAGGAAAAGTTTCACATCAACTTAATGTGGACAAGTGTGGACATGGTCATGACATTGGTATTTATGGGACATTATTCTTAGAGACCTTTGGATCATTTAAACTGTATTCCTATCTTCAATGATCATCAAGAATGTTCATATTGTAACTATACATGCTTTATACATATTAAATGCTTGTTTTTTAATTTGTATGAATTATTAATAACTAGGTACACCATCTTAGTTAGCGTTTAATCACTTCGAGTTTTCTTTAAGGCAGATTCATGACAATGTACAACTTTCTTGAAATCTTATAATTAATCAGGTACAGTAATTACATATCAAGAAGCATCTTATGAGCATAATATTTGTCAATGGCCTCAGTTGAGGCTTTTATACTTATCATATTGTTGAAAGTAGTTTCTGTATGCTGTATTGTTTATGAGTATGTATCACATGCTTATTGTATCACATCTTATTTACTAATTATTCACATTGCCTCTTCATTCACACTCACTTATCTACTCCTTTGTGTTGTGTAGCAATCGTTACATTCTCTTACCAGTCCCCCCAGGGTTAAGCCTTTCACGCCACAGAACCTTTCATTAAAAACTCTGTTTTATGGACTGTTTTCATATATTCATTATATGTTCTTCATTACAGTGGTTTGGATGAGATTCACATTTGTAGACAACATAGTAATGCATGTATGACTGTAGCCTACCTGCTATAAAAAACATTGTGGGTATTGTGTGGTGAGTTGGCACAATAAGATTCTGACCAACGTTTGGAGGCAATTTGTGGTTATAGTCAAGCTGGTGTAAAACCGCGAGGTATGTTAACTAGCGAATTGGAATGGCTTGTATATTGCATGTGGACTACTTTTCATAAACAAGAACATGTGCAGCATTTACAGAACATTTTAAGAGGTTTTCCATTGGCTAAAAAGGGCTTTTGTTAAGGGTTTACTGAAATATTTTAAAGTATGCTTCTCACAAATTCTTGCTTATTGTTGGCAGTTCTAAGGGCAGAAGGAAAATGTTCCCAAATATTCTGTAGGGTGTCTATCCAAATATTTTAGTGACAGTAGCCTAGAAAAATGTTACCCATACAAAGTGACTGGATTGTAGTATGGGTGAAAATCAAGTTAAAATGTTAACGGTCAATGACATCCAATTTCAACACACGCTTGATCAATGTCTAGGGCGATTGAGGCCATGTTTGCTTAATGTGTCATCATTCTGGGTTTGAACAACAAGGACAGACAATATTTTACTCCAGAGTCATTTATTCTATGATGTGCAAATCCATAGGGATTCCTGGTATCTGAAAATAGGTTAACATGGGTCACTGCAATTTGAGCATTTGAAAGGTCATCCTCCAGTAAGGTTTTAATTAAAGACTTGGCCTGGTGTTGCAGACGGTTGGTTTTCCTTGTTATTTTTCCTGGATATAATCCCTTACCTTCAACCGTCTTCAGTAATTAGAAGCAGCTGCTAACTGCCGATGAGGGACTGTGGTAAAGACGAGCCACGACCATCATGGGAGCTTGGGAGGTTAATGAATCAATGAAGTTCTATTACACATTCTATATCGAAGAGCTTTCTTCATGACGTTATCAATCTCGTTCACTCTCTCACTTCCAATCGCTCTCTCTCAGGCGCACCATTTTTAATGTTTGACATTGCTGAGTGTTGAAGAGCAACTCAAGCTGTTGCCAGGGGCGCCACCAAGGATTTTGGGCCCCATGAATATATATTATATCAGGCCCCACCCAAGGTTGACGAGTAAGGGGGGTTTATAATCAGCATGATGCATACAGTGAAATTCACTATTTGATGCAAGACTGATACACTATAGTATAACAAATGTGCTAATGGTGATCTGTTAAAGTGTAAATGTAATTTTAATAGTACATTTAGAAAAAGTAGTAAAAGTCTTGACTGGAAAATCTCAGCATTAATTAATATCTTAAATATATGTTAAATATACAGCTCTGGAAAAGAGTGAAGAGACCACAGCAAAATCATCACGAGTCTCTGGTTTTACTGTTGATCTGTTTGGGTAAAAGAAAAATTGTTTAATCCATAAACTACTGGCATATTTTTTCCCAAATTCCAAATACTCTACAAATATAGTTACTCAGATAATATATTTTCAATAACTTACAACTGGTCAAAATCTAAAAACAAATTCAGTCTTAAATAATTAGAGGAACATTTGTTAATTTTCATTTTTTTTAAACACAATACTAATGTACCTGGGAAGAGTTCAGAAGTCAATAATAATAATAATAATAATATTAATAATAATAATAATTGGCTTAATGGCTTTCATGCATCTTCGCATGCTCTCCACCAGTCTTTCACATTGATGACTCCTGGTGCATATTTCCAAGTAGCTCATCTTTGTTTAACTTTTCCATCTTAGTCATATTCCAGAGGTTATTAATGGGGTTGATTTAAGAACAATTTGCAGTGGTCTCATATTTCAGAGCTGTACATTAACCTCTTCAATGAAATAAATGTGATCATCTATAGAATGACATAACGCCTGAGTAGATGTCAGTAAACAACCATATTTCAGTCTGCATCAAAGCCATGGAGACACACCTTGCCCATGTGACTTCAACATTGGCTGTGACTTATACAGACTCACTGTCCAACGTCCACTACAGACTAGACTGTAGGCTTTATTGTTTCATATTAAGATTCTTACGTGGAAAAATAATTAGTGTTTGAATTCGTATCACTGAAAATGATTAAGTCATTTTTATTTTTTCAGAATAATACAAAAAATAACCCTGCAATTATGCCAACGGACATGTCATTCAACACAATTCTGCGCACCTCCTTCAGTTAACAGTAGAGCTGGTTCAGGGGTATGGATAACCCTGCATCTGTTGGTCCTGCTGGCACCAGGCAGGGACAACTGATTTAATATCAATACCTTGCTAAAGGTTCACCTACATTGACTAAATGTCTTTTAAAAGAGGAACAAAATGTAAACACAAAATATTCAGAGAAGATATTAGCTAAGTAATCAATTTTTGGCAAACAAAAGTAGCCTATTTCATTGATTTCAGTAAGTATTGATGCTCCACCATCAATACTCACTTGCAATTCTTTGCTAGTAGCAAGTACTGCTAGCGCCTGGTTTGAGGACAGGAACGAACCATTTAATGTGGAGGTGGGGGGTGCCTAATGCACATTAGAGGCTCTCTGAATGTTTACTTTTTGCCAAATAGATGAAAAGAACATAGAATAGGTAGATAGGTTAATAAAATGTTTTTTTTATTTTTGTTTTTTTACCTAATGTTGTACTAATTGTTTTGGGCCCCTATCAGTCACCCCCCTCCATACGACGCACCTGGCTGTCGCTGCTCATACTATATTGTGCTATCTGACTGTGTATTCAATCAATAAAGTTTGATTTGACACCCTCTCTCTTTCACTCACTCTCACACACCCACTCTCACTCTCTTGTTGTCGTGATCTCATTCTCTCTCACACACACACACACACACACACACACACACACACTCTTTCTCATAAACAAACACACACACTGAGCCTAATTTTTCATCATATAAATACTGTATTTCTGAAAATGTCAGCCTATTTCTAATTTACCACAGACCTGTTTTGAATCTCATATCCCAATATAGCCTAAAGCTGATAAACATTCCTACATATTCTCATCACAAGGCAACAGAAGTTCAGGAGACAGAAAACAGAAAACAGAGCTTATCACTACGCTGTGTGGCACTGGGTTGCCCGAGAAAGACTGGCTCTCACGCCGATAACACTGCTCCCAGACAGGCTGTGTAGTCGCTGGGTTGGTTGTTCTCATGGAGGGCATTTTGTGTGCGGTCCGGCCAGCATGTTCCACTTCTTTCTCAGGGAACAGAAGGAGACAATCACTCCTCATTTCAAACAAATGTGACAGCTAGAACCGTCTACATGTGAAACAGGAAGCTATAAAATAAACATGGACATAGTTCATTTTTCACAGGACTAATAATATATTTCTTATACTTTCACTAAAGATTAAATCCAATGTAATGCCCAAAAGGCTCAGACATCTGTTTCCATCTAGGCTGACCAGTAACCATGTCTAACTGGGAGGACCTGTTCTGACTTGGAACACAAGACACTGGTACTTTCCAACAGCTAACTGTGAATATAATCTTAGAATTAAGTGTCTCATTGATCCAAGGCTTGTTACATCTACTCCTCAGAATTGATCAGTGTCAGCCCTACCTGTACAAGGTTTCTAAGAAAAACCCACTATGGCAACACATTATCATAATCATGGTGACACACTGGTCCTACAATGGGGAAAAACTATGTTTTTTGTTTCTCCTCTGTTACCATTGGCAGGAACCCAAGAATACAAATCTTATTGACTTTGGAGGAATGACTTTGCTTTACAATTTTTTGATTAATTGAGAACAAAAATATTTGACTTGCATATTCCTGGAAAACATAATTAAACCCCCCCTGACTATGCTAAGTGATTGTACTCTTTAAACAGTCAAATCGTGTTATTATCATAATTATATGGCAAATCATTGTGCGTAGCGGTCCAGAGGTGTCAAGGAAGAGTTACAACACGTGGCTTGGCTCACTATCTCCTCATGACGCACCACACTCCCCACGATCTGAGATGTGCAGTGAGGCCATACAGCAGAGACAGACATGCGGGTAAAAAAAAGCACAACAAAACAACATGACTACAGATGACCTTAGATGTTAGGCCTTCACCACAGCCCACTGCAGGCTGTCCTTCACAAGCAAAATAATCCCCCACTCAGTTTTGGGCTTCGAGAAACATCTTCAAACAAATAGCCATCAATCCCGGTGCAAGCTTCCCATACATCCTCTCGGAAAACCCACCATCAATTGTCAGTTAACAGACAAGATCATGGGGAAAGGTAAAGGTAAGGTAAAGGTACTTTACTGTCACATACACATACATGTAGCAAAATGTATTCTCTGCATTTAACCCATCCCTCAAGGGAGCAGTGAGAAAGACAGTGAGAAAGGCAAAAATAAGTTACTCATGTGATTATAGCCTGCATTTCTGCTTCCTTTATGTACTCTATTGTGTCTGTTATTGTTGCTTTGTCAATGGGAAAACTGCAAACACACTGATGTTTCGATAAATATTGTGTATCCTGCTCGTATAATGAATTTACAACAAAGTATTATAATCCATCACTACTGTCACTAAGTGTTTTTTTAATTATTTGAATGTGAAACGTGCAATTCATATTCTCGTGGTTAGAGCAAATGTTTTTCAGATTGAATACATGCATCTACCAGGGCTAGAACATACTGTATGAGAACAGCATATGGGGATACTAAAAGACACAGGCTCAAATTCTGTTCTAATCTGACATTGATAAACTGTTTGTATTAGCTTGCACAAAACTTTACCAAATGTTAGAAATACTTTAATTTAAGGTCTTTTCAAGAACCCAAAGTGCTTTACACAGTGAGGGGGAAAGCCCACCTCATCCACCACCAATGTGTAGCACCCACCTGGATGATGCACGGCAGCCATTTTGCACCAGAACACTCACCACACATCAGCTATCAGGTGGAGAGATGGATAGTTATATATGCCAATTTGGAAGGAGGGGGATTATTAGGTGGCCAAGATTGAGGTGAGGTCTGGTTGGGAATTTGGCCATGACACCAGGGTTAATACCCCTACTCTTACAATAAATGCCATTGGATTTTTAATGACCACAGAGAGTCAGGACACCCATTTAACGTCCCATGTGAAACACGGCACCCTAAGCAGGGCAGATGTCCCTGTCACTGCCCTGGGGCATTGGGATTAATATTTATACCAGAGGGAAGAGTGCCCCGTACTGGCCCTCCAACACCACTTCCAGCAGCACTGGTTTTCCTCTCCAGGAACTAACCAGGCCCAACCCTGCTTAGCTTTAGAAGCAAGCCAGCAGGGCAATACAGGGCTCTATGCTGCTGGCTTTTTGTCTGTCACCTCAAAGTTCAGAGATAATTAAGTTTCTGGGAACAACATAGTAAGGTGAGTGAGTTGTAATGACAATGTGTAGTTATATAAGGAGCTGCAATGCATTGATTGTATTGTTATTAGTGTGCTTCATTACAAATATTGTTATGGCGTCTCTGTAATTAGTTCAAGTAAGATGTGAATTATAGAACTGGACCGTTAATATCTAATTACTATAATGTGCATGAGTTGTAATGACAATGTGTAGTTAGATACATACAGTAGGTAACATTCTATCAATGTTATTAAAATTGTGAAATAATGGTTTAACAATCCATGGATGAATATTGAATGCATTAGATATTACTGCTATGGCATTCATTTCCTAAATTATATTATATTCTAACAATTGTCTTTATAAACTGTAATGTTATGTTTATGATTTTATATTATTGCTTGGTAGATGCATATGGTAGAGTGATATGCATAGATTTTCTTTTGGACAGTCCTGATCTTCAGGGCAGCAATGATTTGATTGTATTGTTATTAGTATGCTTCATTACAAATATTGTTTGGCATCTCTGTAATTAGTTCAAGTAAGACGTGAACTATAGAACTTGACCGTTAATATGTAATTACAATAATGTGCATCAGCTGCAGACGTGAGAGGTAATACACACCAGTTCAGACTGTCTGGATCCTTAAGTAATATAAAGTTTAGTAATTAAATTCGAGCCACTCCAGTCAATGGGGCACATCAACTCAACACATCTTCAGTGGAATGTGTGATCCATTGAATTGGCTCACAATCTATTGTTTACCAGGGTCTAGAGTGTGTGATCTGCAGTACCATTTTAGATTGCAATTGTAATTGCTCTCAGGAAAAGCCTGTCTCCATCGATCTGGTGTGCATTACCATTCCATCATGTGGGCATGATAATACTACTCAGTGGCTCAGTGGGTCAAGTAAGTTGTCTAGCAACCGAAAGGTTGATGGTTCGATCCCCGGCCCAGCGTGCAAATTTCCTCCAGCTCTGCTGTGGGGCAGATTACCATTGGGTTGGGAGAGGGTCCCGGAGCTAAAGTACAGACCACCTAGATCAAAGGTTTTTGTACATAAAAATCATGCCTTTACATTTTCCCACTGAAATTAAAACAGAGCAGTGGCAATAGCTGACCTTTTCACGGGCCTTGGATGCATTGTACTTTCAGCAGCAGCAGGACATTCAGTTTAAACTGAAAACCATTCATCTGAAGCCTGAGACGGACCAGCAGGTGAGGCCGCAGATTATTAATCTATTTGAGAAGGAAGAAGAGAGAGCTGGTGTGAATGCCCAGACCCAGGCATTTAACAGAATCCTGGGTGTTTTCTGAGATTTTTGAGCAGTCCATGAAAAAAAAACAGCCAACTCCAGATGCAGATAAAAATGTATAAAAGGCTCAGCCATATAGTCCTAAATTTACATACCCTGGCAGCATTTCTAAAATGTGTTCCATTCTTTACAGAAAAGAGAGTGATCAGGCAAAACACATTTACTTTTAATGGGATTCAAATTTTACTGTAAGGCATCCTAAAACAACACAATCATTAAACAAAACAATAAATAAAATAATGATATGGTCGCCTTTCAAAAGTTTGCATACTCTTAATTCTCAATACTGTGTATTGCCCCCTTCAGCATCAATGACAGCTTGCAGTCTTTTGTGAATTGTGATAGTTGTGGATGAGGCCCTTTATTTTCTCAGGTGGTAAAGCTGCCCATTCTTCTTGGCAATAAGCCTCCACGTCCCATACATTCTTAGGTTATCTTGCATGAACTGCATGTCTCTGTAACGCCCACCCCAGTGTGGACTAAAAGACTGGACTCATTATTATTATTGTGTATTTTCTGTTTTAGTTTGTGTTTCCAGTCTCTTTCATAATTATGTGTAAATGTCCCTTTAAGTTCATGTGACACCTCTCTCTGGGTTGGCTTGTGTCTAGGATAGGTTTAGGTTTAGGTCGGCTGGTAGCTTGTACATCTGAGGATTAATGATTGAGTTCAGCTGTGTTCGATTAGCTAGTTAGTTTGTTTTATATAAGCTGGCCAAACTAGAGAAAGGTGTCGATCTGCATTTATCTTGCCATCAATTTTGACAAAATTTCCTGTGTCGCTGAAGCTCACACACCACCACATGATCAGAGGTCCACCTCCATGCTTCAGAGTAGGGATGGAGTACTTTTCGTCATAGGCCTTGTTGACTCCTCTCCAAACATAACATTTTGGTTGTGACAATAGTCTCATCACTCCAACTGACTTTATTCCAGCAGTTATGAGGTGCTGTTTGGCTTGTAAGCAGGCTGTTTTGTGGCATTGCCTCAACAGTCAGGTAAAAAAATTAAGATTTCAGCCACAACTGCCAGTGAAATTGGTAGAGATACAAAGAAAAACCAACAAGTAACATGAAAGTGATTGATCACATTCCAAAGGTTTTCAATGGTTTTCATTGTTTAAGAAAATAGTGCAGTGGTCTCTATATTTTTTCCAGAATTCCACTGCAAATGTTTCTTACATCAACACCATTGACAACCTCTGGAATGAGAACAAGAGGAAGATGTATGGTCACAAGCTACAGAGCTGGGCTGCTTGAAGCTTTGTGCCAGGAGTGGAAAAATTCACTCAACATTAACGTGAAAGACTGGTGGAGAGCATGCCAAGACGCATGAAAACCAACTATTGTTATTAAAATATTATTATTCCACCAAATATTGATTTCAGAACTCTTTCTAAGTTGCCATATTATTTTTAAAAGTTAATGTAAACTCAAATATGATTTATTTGATGTCTGACAACACATATTTTTTTATTTTGACCAGTTTACATTTTCTGCAAATAAATGCTCTAAATGACAATATTTGTAGAAATGTGGTCAGTAGTTTTTGGAATAAAACAAAATGTTAATTTTACCCAAACATATTCCTATCAATGGGAAAAACCAGAGGCACTGATGATTTCAAAGTGGTCTCATAAATTTTTCCAGAGCTGTATATATATATATATATATATATATATATATATATATATATATATTCATAAGAAAATAATTCATTACAGACAACAGTTTTTATTGCTGATCTGTGTGGAGGAAAATACAATCAATGTTAGTCATATAAAATGTGACAGTCCAATAATGACCGTGTCATAGTATTACACACTGGTACTCTTTCTCAAGGTTATAGAACCAGGTCATTGTACACACAGTATGAGACAAAGAAGCATCAATACAAGAAAAACTATAATAATTGGTAAATGGCATCGGTGTGCTCTGTTATCTGTCTTGTGTTCAAATTATGCAACTAGTATTAAAGTGTTGCATGATTCTATTACCCACTCTCTCTTCGTGCCCCCCTCCCTGCTTGTCTGGAAGTGGTCGTGCAGCCGGCTGTAATACTGCATTGTCTCTGGCATCAGCCCACTCCTGTCTGAACACTTCATGGTGTTGCTCACACAGATTGTGTAGAACACAACAAGTGAGGGTCATCTGTGGGACAAACTCCACATTCGCTTCATAAGGCAGTGCCACCTTCCCTTCAGCCTGCCAAATGCCTTTTCTACCACTAACCTTGCGCTGAACATTCTCTCATTAAAATGATTTTGCTGCTCATTTAGGTTGCCAGTGTCTGCAAAAGGCTTCACCAGCAATGGCTGAGACGGATAGGCGGCATCGCCAATAATAAAGTACCCCACATCTTCACCACCAAGGACTCTGGTTTGTGGAGGGAACAGGGTGCCACCCTGCAAGCGGTCTCACAGTTTGGACTGGTGTAGGACACGGGCATCATGGACACTTCCTGGTGTTCCAAACAGACATTCCAGAACAAGCCCTTCCCATCTACAACTGCTTGAACGATGATGGAATGCCAGCCCTAGCAATTAATATAATCACCATGGTAATCTTCTGGTGCATTGATAGGTATGTGGCTTCCATCGATGGAGCCCACACACTTAGGTACTCCCCACCTTAGTACAAAGTAGGCAGCCATCTTTACCAGCTTCTCAGGGGTTTGAAGAATGAGGAACTCAGAAGGCCGAATTTGGTTTACAGCAATGCAGAACTCCTCTGTGCAGCGCCACACAGTTGGACGGCTAACATCAAAGAGCTGTGCTATGCTGCGGTCCTCTGTGTTTGTGGCCAGCTTCCACAAGGCAATGGCAACACGCTCCGAGAGGAACACAAAGGCGGAACCGTGTGTCCCGTTTCTCCATTACATGACTCAGTCTGTTGCAGAGAAACTGGAAAGTCTCTGCTGACATACAGATATTCTCGATCCATTGGGCATCTGTGAACTGTTGAACACAGTGGTCCAACCACTCAGTTGACTGGTACCGGGTCAAAACAATGGTTGCTCACCTGGAGCTCTATAACCTGTGAAAGATCTGAAAAATAAAAAATGCATTTCATAACAATTCCTTCATATTGTACTACTGTAATGTAAGAAATAGTGATGGAAAATACAGGAGTTCCTGAAAGCAATCCCAGCTACGATAGGAATGGAAATACACACCGGATCAGACTATTTAACAATGGGAATGTGAGCTGGCAACTCAAGTCAATGGGAAACACATCAACTCAGTCAATCATGTGTGCAATTCACATTCTAGTTATCACCAGTCTAAACAATGGGATGGATAAAGTTGGCAACAAATATAAATGAAATATATTCATATCTATAATAGCTTATAGCTTTAATGCTTTAATAGTTTTAGAGTCACACATTCCAACAGATAGGCCTACACATTCGGCAGCTGACAATGAGTTAGTAACGGTTTCATTTAAACAATGTAGAAGAAATTGGCTACAGTATGGCTACATAACATAAATACTGGCTACATTTCAAGAACTTAGCACACGTGAATGCATTATTCGGATTTTTTAAAGCATGTCTCTTACAGCACGTTTACCTGTTAAGTTACAGAAAGCAGCTTAGACTCATTCACTATCCTCCAATGTAGGGCCGTACCACAAAAAAAGAGAAAGGATGTAACATATTGAATTCTAAAACCTACAAAACCCCAACTAAATGTTTTACTGCCCTCCTTTTCACAGTTTTGCTTTGTTAGTAGAACATTATTCCATCACTTAATTGCGGAAAGATGTTCAAGGAGCGTTTTTTATTCCAACACTCATAAAAATTTAATAAATTACCAGAATTTTTGTATTTTAAGGTAGATTTTTGGAGCGTGTCTCGAGAACAAAAACAGAATCTGGTATTTTGTGCTTTGAAATTAAATAGGCATAGGCCTACAGGTACAACTGATTAAGAATAATTTTACAAGCGCTTAGCTAAATTTTGCCACGAACTGTATTACTATAGTGATTTTTTAAAACGAAAATAAACATTTAAATAAATAATAAATAAATGATTGACACTCTAAAGGAAAATGCAAACTGGATTAACAACGTAACTACTTATT
Source organism: Umbra pygmaea (assembly GCA_016801145.1). Lineage (NCBI taxonomy): Eukaryota > Metazoa > Chordata > Actinopteri > Esociformes > Umbridae > Umbra > Umbra pygmaea. The sequence continues at coordinate 5,127 of JACXGM010008974.1, read as the reverse complement.
AAAGTAGGCATCTCATTGACTATTTTGTTGTGGCCATAATGCTAATTAGTAACGTCCGTCACCATGGAAGAAGGCAGAAACGAAGTAACGAGACAAAACGAGACAAATAGTTGTTAACTTTCATAATCTCAGACAGTGGTTAAAAAAATAACATTGAAATGTATCTCTCCCCACCCCCACCCCCAACCCACTACAACATAACTACTGTATAATGTTTCAGGTCGAGGATCTCTGGCGGTGTCCTTCATGCAGGTCTAACGACATGAGTGAGAACATTGCGGATCGGCAGCTCCATCTGCATGCAGAGACAAATCCTGCAGCAAACGCGCACTAACCACTCATCATCAAATTCCGCTGAAAGGAGCAGTGAGTGCATCGCTAAACAGCGCGCGAAACAGGCAGAACTCTCCTTCGCGCATCAGTCCTCCTGCAAGAACTGATTTAGCAGTTGGTCTGGTCACGGATTCCGTAGGCTACTTTTGTACCAACAACTAATTTGATCAATTAGTATTTGCTATATGAGATATTTGGATAAAAATGTAGTATAGCCTGATATACGGCTATATTGTAGTATAGTATATATGATACACAGTATACATAACTGTAGCAATGTGGTGATGATTGTTACTACTTGGTTGAACACGATACCACTTAGCGTAATGAGAAAACAGGTGTATTATATGTTAAGTGGGTGCCACAGGATATAATGCTGTCTTTCCACGGATTCTCACTGACGCCCAGAATTGGAAGTCGGAATAATCTTGACTGAAATGACACCTTGTTAAAATGGATTTAAAGTTTCCCACTAAAGGTAATGTTTTAAACTAAATGTCTTTTGAAGTTGTGCGTGTGTTTTTACCAAACAATAAGTATTAACTATGCTTGGATTTTGACAAAAGTGCATGCGTAATTACTGTGACATTTGGGTTTGGAACGTGTTAGTAATCAGTCGTCAAAGATGAATAGGCTTCTGATCCAAATAACCATTGTGTATTTTTTATCTTATAAATACCTTTTAGTTAATTTGTTACTTTCTGTTATTATGTTAAGCCTATAGTGAAAGATGACATCGCACCAGTTATTTAATTGTCTAATCAAGATGATTTATCATTGTGCGCTTTTAAATGTTTGTCTGTAATGTGGCCATAAAGTGTTATTGTTGAAATTCGAAACGCCAAATTTCAAATACAATTCCAAACTCAATACTTTAAATGTGAATATAATTAAATGTTAAAATCCTAGATTTGATGGTCAAATAATGTAAAAACGATTAATTATATACAACCAGTATTAAGAGTTTTTTATATAAAATGTCAATACATGTGGTTGTAATGGTAATCATGAATGGACAACGATATTAAAACAAAGTGTCCGATTAAAAAAGAATTGGCTAAAGTTAGGGAAAAGAATGGACCACTCGTGCCAAATTGTGTGCATTTATAACACTGAAAAAGTCTTCAGAAGCTTGGGTTTCCTGTATTTTCTACCTGGGCTTTGTACCTATCATTTGTATTTTTATCCTAATTCCAGAGTTCCTTACAGTGACCAGCAATACCCATAACCACATGCTGCCACTTGAATCATTAACAATAGGGATCATAATAAAAATGCATGTAAGTAATGCTTCACAACATGAATGGAAAGGTAGTCCCTTCTGTTATAAATGAAAAACATCAGGTTTGGATAAAATCCAGTACAATATATTAAAATTGAAACCCTTTTTCGTGGCAGCATCCAATTATATGCTTGTTATTTTCTGGATCTGGTGAGTCTGTAAGAATTTAAATTATATAATGAAATTAGCACAGCCCAGGTGAATAGTTAACGGAAAACCTGTCTTTGTGTTATGAAAGCCTTGGATATAATTGAATGGTTAGTCTGACAAGTATATATGTGTTTAAAACAGAAAAGCAAAAAATACAATCGCAAATAATGTACATACAGTACATGTTTTGTCGCACAAATATATAGTGTCTTGGCCCTTCTTCAGTGTATAAAAGGAATTAGAATATGTTTCATAAAGGTGTTGCATGTTTCTGGGATCAGGTGTCTGATTGAATATTGCCTTCAGTGATTCCCAATCAACATGTTTCCATAAGATTTGTGCAAAGGAAAAAAATTATCCCAAATGACTCAGATGTAATTGCTGCCAAACATCTTTGCGCCAAGTATTAACTATGCAGAATGTGAAGAAATACACAAGAAAGACATGTCACTGTCTATATTTATCATGTCTTATTGTGCATTATTAGAACATTCAATGTGAACATGTGAAGTAGATCGCCTAATACTGTTGAGGAAAACTGTACTTTTTCAGGTTTCATTTTGAGACAGCAAAAGGTGAAGACTGCAAAGAAAGTGGAAATATAGGCACAGTAAAATACCCACTCCAACGACTATAGTGGTCAATAGGAGGGTAATAGAGTTTCCACTAATAACAAAACTAGATTTGATCCTCATATGTTCCAATTTGCCAAGTTTGAAATATATTTTTAATATAAAAATCAAATTCCCCCGATGCTGCAGAGAATAACTGCCAATGTCTAACCAGAGTTCCCAGCATATCCATACAGAACAGGGCTCCTGCATTTATGTTCTGGAGGGCTGACTCTCTTTTGTATTTAGCTTCTGCCTGGTAGTTAATTAAAGCCACCTGGTGTTTGCTAATGAACCAGTCACTGACTGGTAGAAGAGGATGACATTATAAAGTGTTTTTGGACTTTTAGGGAGGGAGTTGAAGAGTGGACACCCTGGATTTGCCTATAAACCTAGATCTACATATCCTGGTAAACCAATCATAAAATAAGATCCTGACACATATCCTAAACATAATATAATGTGTTTAGATACGGTATGCTAGTCATCTCTCAAACAAACTAGATACAAACTGGCAATTCCATTCCTAATAACCCTTTGCAATGTCTGACCACTGGAACCTTCACATTAGAGTGGTTGTATTTCACACTTCAGAGTACCACCTCTAGGTGTTGCCTAGATACAATCCATCAATCATTTCAGCAGACAACTGAATGGCTTTTTTTCAGGGACTCAAATCAACTTAAGGCTGTGTTTCCAATCTAGATCAATTGACAATGTTTACCCGAAAGTGTTTACAGTACACATGTTTAAATTTAAATTGTTTGATTTTTCAGAAACGTTGTCCTGACAGGAATACACTCATAGTTACCGGTAACTTATATGCTGTGCGTTTCATGTTTATTTGCATATTTAGTGAAAATTACAAAAACAAGGCTACAGAAAAAAAATGATCACATTTGTTTTTCAGCTTAACCTTATACTCACAATTTGAGAGAACTCAATCCTTTAATTCATTTTTTTTCCATATTTAAAAAATCTAATTACAAACAAATTCTTAGTAAAGAAGAAAATACTGACATCCAAAAAATGCTTATGAATCCAAATTTAAATGGAGTAATCCCTCCCCTCCATTCATATCAATTGTATTAAAGGTCAATTTCAATTAACTGTTATTATTTCTCTCATATTTTAGTGTGTGATAAAAGCTAATTCTCTACAATCAAATTCTTTCATTGCAAATTGTTACCAAGAGTGCCAATAATCATGGAAGGCATTGCAGTGGGCTAACAGTTGCCATGGTGCTATGAAAGGAGTTATTCGTCTTCGACATTGAGTTGCTCAGTTCTCATCCACTCTCCTTTTTCTCTTTCTTGTACAGTACGCCCAGGTGGAATGTGACACTAGTGTATCTATTCTATACCCTGAAACATACCTAACCCAGCCCTCCTCACTGGAACCATGGATCCCTGGCCTCTCCTCCCATGCCCCCTCAATCTCTCCATCCCAGAGCCCCTATACTATGATAGCTACTTCCCAGGGAATGACTCTGACCTGGGGTCCCGGAATGACACTCCTGACGAGACACACGAGGCCTTTGATAAGACCAGCTCTGCAGTAATCACTTTCATCTACTTCACGGTCTGCGCTGTAGGGCTAACCGGCAATGCCTTGGTGATATATGTAATCCTGCGTTACGCCAAGATGAAGACTGTCACGAACATTTACATCCTTAACCTGGCTGTAGCAGATGTCCTCTGTATGCTCAGTCTACCGTTCATTGCCGTGCAGCTAGCCCTAGCCCGTTGGCCTTTTGGTTCGGTGCTCTGCCGCTTGGTCATGACAGCGGACTCCCTGAACCAGTTCACCAGCATCTTCTGCCTCACGGTCATGAGCATCGACCGCTATCTGGCCGTCGTCCACCCAATAAAGTCCACCAAGTGGCGGAAGCCACGTATGGCTAAGATCATCAACCTGACCGTGTGGGGAGTTTCTCTGCTGGTCAATCTACCAGTCATGATTTTCACTGGTCTGACCTCCAATGGGAACCAAGAGTGGGTGTGCACTATAGTATGGCCAGAGCCTCAAGATGCCTATCAGACGGCGTTCATGTTCTACACATTCTTCCTGGGTTTCTTCCTGCCGCTCATCGTTATCTGCCTGTGTTACCTGCTAATCATCATCAAGGTGAGCATCTCCTCACTGTTCATGGTATTTTACTCTCAGGTTGGTGCACCCATTTTGATTATGATTCAACACTATGTCCTCTCTGTCGCTGTCCAATAGGTGAGGTCGTCAGGGATGCGCGTGGGCTCAAGCAAGCGAAAGCGCTCAGAGAGGAAGGTGACCCGCATGGTGTCCATCGTAGTGGCCATGTTCGTGCTCTGCTGGCTGCCCTTCTATGTTTTCAACGTCACCTCTGTGACGGACACCATCGAGACCACGCCCATCCTCAAGAGCACCTTTGACTTTGTGGTGGTGCTGGGTTACGCCAACAGCTGTGCCAATCCAATCCTATACGCTTTCCTGTCAGACAACTTCAAGAAAAGCTTCCAGAACGTTCTGTGCTTGAAGAAGGTGGCAGGACTGGACGAAGTGGAGCGCAGCGACAGTCGAATGGACCGAACGCGTATGATAAATGAGGTCACAGCGGAAACGCACAATGCAGCGTTACTTAATGGCGACCTACAAACAAGTATCTAAGTCTTTTCGGATTGTGTGAGGTACTGTGTTTGTGTGTGTGTGTGTGTGTGTGTGTGTGTGTGTGTGTGTGTGTGTGTGTGTGTGTGTGTGTGTGTGTGTGTGTGTGTG
>JACXGM010008973.1:0-23601 GCA_016801145.1 Umbra pygmaea | reverse complement strand
TCTTGTCATTGTTGTTATAGTTCATTCGTTGTAGACATAACTTCCATTACATATCCATAATTGTATGTTGATACACCCAGTATTACTAATTGGTATAGTTAAAGTTTATTTTGGTCTCACTTTGATAATATGGCTCATTTAGGCATAAGTTGTATCTTTTCAGCTATAAGCCCTGACTTTGCACATACCATTTCAACAGATTGTTTCTCCTTTGTCGTTTGGGTATAGGTATTTTCTGGAATCTGTCATCTAAAGACAGCCTGAAGGAAGAGTTGGCCAGAGAGACATTGAGTGTGCTCACAGAGTGGGTGCTTGTGCCTCTGTGCAGTAGAAGAGACTTCGAGCTGAGTCCGTCTGAGACTGAGATCTACAACAACACCACAGGCTGCCTAAGGTAGCTACACCCTACATACGTGTGTATACATATACAAGGTTTATGGACTAGTATGTAGCTCCTCTGTATTCTCTTCCTCTACTTAGGAACCTGAGCTCAGTGAATGAGAGGACAAGGCAGAAGATGAGAGCAATGCAAGGGCTAGTAGACTGTCTGGTGGCCTACATAAAGAATTCCCTCCAGGATGAGAAGGCAAAGGAGCTTAAAGTACCATTCTATTTTCTACTTTTTCAGCATTCACATACTGTATACTACATTGTTCAGCAAGTCATGGGATCAACCAGGGATTTGTATCCAATCAATATACATATACAGTACAATTTTACAGTACAAAGATTTTTATAATGTGTACTTTTCCAAATTGTCCCAGGCCAGGGGTGGGAAAACTTTCAGACTCTTATTCTACAAATAACTGGATACATAGAGTCTCCTTGACTCACAAACCATAACACTTCATCCTCTCATTCACACACACACATCAACCAGAGTCCAGGGGGCTGATTTATCAAGTATGCGTATGCACAAATCTTTGCGTAAATCATGCGTGCAAACTTTTCTAAGCAAAGTGTGTGATTTATCAAAATTACTGTTTGCTTGAGAATGTTCGTAAATCTAAGCACAGCCTTGAGCATGCATACGCACAATGACAAATGGTGGAATTAGTGAACTGCTTCTAAAACGTCAACAAGTTATTGTAAAAAAATGTATTGTGATGTCCTACCGGTGTGCGTACAAACATAGTAGGATTGTTTCATAAATCCCACTTTTCTTAGGCGTATGCACATTCTTAGTTTAGGATTGTTTCTATGCACGCTTGATAAATGAGCCCTCAGGTAGACACACCCCACTGTTTCTCTCCGGCTCTTTCTCACACGCATGCCATATTGTGCATTGTCAAAACAAAGCATTATTCTGTCGTTGCACCGTTTCATAAAACCATTCCTCACGCGTTACTGTCAGCTCATAAAACATATTTGCACAAGTTACATGCGGTTGTACAACAAAAAATGCAATTCTCTATATCTCTTCCAAGGCACTAATAATAATTTTGGAAATAACAAAAACGATAAATGTTTAATGGAAAAATTGCTGAGTGTTCTATTCACTATGCATAATAAGCCTGCAATAATAATTTAGCCTATGGTTACTTCTGTTGACATCTGCTGCACGTTTAATCTCCAATTAATGCATTGTCCATGCTTGGTAGCAGTACTAAAAAAATATGGTTCTGGAAATGGTTTGTCCAATTATCCTTTTAATGCCTGTGCAAATGCAATGCAGAAGGTAGCATCAGTTTATACAGGATGGTGATTGACATTTAGGTACAGACACAGTTTGTGGTTATTTTTTATCAGGTGAAGTAAAGTGTATACCTACTCTTGTTAATAGGGCAGTACTTTCCTATTCAATTTAATGGGAGCAAAGTCAAGTTTTGACTGGGGATAATATCAGTGGATTTGCAGCATGCTGGCTGATCCCATGTAATACAGTTGTTCTCATAAGTTAGCATACCCTGGCAGAAATTGTGAAATGTCAGCATTGATTGTGATGTGACTGTTCACGCAAAGAAATCTGAAAGGATGTGTGGGAAATTAACTTCTAATTGCCCTTTTAACCTGTGTGTGTCAACTTGTTTGTCTTTAACATGGCCACACATTCAACGGTATGTAAACCTTTGAGGTGTGAGCCTGTTTCACTGTTCCATCAGAGGCTTTAATGTGACCTAAGCATGTGATCTGAGGCAGTTAGGTCTCTTGCGCATCAGCTTGGGAAGTCCTGACTGGAGAGCAGACATTGTTATTAACATAACATAAATTGCAAAAATCTTTAAAAAAATGTTTGGTTGGGGAGAAAATGAGATGGGGTATCCTTTAAACAATTCAGCTGTGTCTTACCTTAGCTGTACTGTGTAATATTTGCAAGCTTGTTCATGCTCTGCCATATCTATTGTGCCTTATGTAATGCATGTTGCTTTGATAGACACAATATCCACCAGTGGTTTTGTCACACAGTTTTTCTCTTTACACACTCACGCATTTGCTCTCCTTGTGTCTGTGCCTGCAGGGGATGGAGAATGCAGTATGTGTCATTAGAAACCTGTCTTATCAGCTGTACAGTGAGATCCCTTCCTCTACCCTCCTGCAACTGGAGGGTTGTTCGCGGTCCAGAGCCTCTACTGAGATTGAGACCATTGGCTGTTTTACCCCACAGAGCAAGAAGGCAAAGGAGGTAGGTGTCTTTTACAGAAAGTTAGCCCAAACTGTATATCAAATCCTTCATGTTTAATGGTTAAAAACAAACAAATTTAAATAGAGGCTAAACAAAAGACTAAAAGGCTGGAGATCACTCAATCGCTCAGAGGTCCTCTATGTTTCTCTATGTTTATTTTCGTGAGAGAATCTGCTGGCGTCGTGTTGAATTGCCGCTTCTCCCTTGAAATTGTCAGTGTTCCATTTGTTTTTTGTGTCTACTAGTTTGCTTTTTTGTTGTATGTGTATTCATTATGTGGCTAACTGTGTGCGAAGTAGTTAGTTTGCATTTTAGATCATTTGTATCTCAGCATGCCTGTGAGGTGTGTAGCCAGAGCTGCCAACTTTTCAAAAAACCTTGGAGTGAGATTTTGTCAGGGGTGACCGAATTTATGCCACGCACGCAGGTTGTTGGCTCAGATATCAGAGAATTGTAATTAATTTGATGTTGTACTCATGTTGTACCCTGTATTCTGGTGGTTTGTGGGGAGGCCCAAAGTTCATAGGTGCAGCCTATTGGAGATGGACAATATTATTAGTTACATTCTGTAAAGCAGACATAGCTGAAGGTCCATCCCCAGGAAATTTTGGATTAAGTAATGTGATTTCCTGCATTCTAGTGGATTTTTGAGTGGTCTGCTAAAGATGTGCAATACCTGAAATTACTCTGATTGATGTTTGGCATCATGACTTGAGCTTGAGCTTAACATTCCACCGGAAAACTTCTGTGTGTCTAAATGCCTATGTACCACAATAAAGCCTTATTCATAGACCAGTGTTTAAAATTTGACCTACAGTAGGTAGGTTGATTGATATTTTGATTAGAATGGTATTAAGCAAATTTTTTACTGAAACCTAACCCATGTTGTGAATAATTGTATTCTTAAGAGCACTTAATGATTTATGTTCAGCCAAAAATTACAGAAGATTAGTTAGGGAGGGACATTGTTCTTCATTCAAAGCCCACCAAATGGTCCATCAGAAACAAATAAGTGCAAAAAACAAATGTGCTTAAAAGTAGTTAAACAGTACAACTTTTTCCAAGCATAAAACAGATTAATGCATTACAAAAATAACAACAAAATGAGGCATAATCAGCATCAGATGCAGATCACAAGCTGGTTAAAATCCTTGTCTATGATCTGTGGGCATGGTTATACTTTCCTGTGGCCTTCTTGGAGGCCTTGATGACCTCGGAGAGGGGCTTCCTTTTGAAGCAGGGCTCCAGATTGGCCATCTTTATGGTCATTATTGAGGACAGGGTGCCATCCAATGATAGGCTGTTTCTTCTCTTGGTTTTGTTCAGTCCCACAACTGAAAACACCCTGTCAGCATCTGCATTTGCATGGGGCAACACCAGGACGAGCTTGGTGATGGCAGCAAGCCTCTCAAATTCTTTGGCTCCTGTCATCTATGGAAAATGCACCAAAGTACAATGGAAAAACATACCTAGATTTTTGATCAGATAAAACATGCATAATTTGCAACATGCATGATACATATATGCACGCAATAATTTTAAGCAACAGATGTAGCCAAACCACACCTTCCTAAAGGAAAGACAAAACAAACCAAAAATGTTTACCTTATGTTTCCTGGTTGCCATTTCAGCCCAGAAGCTTTCCATTTCAATTTGTCCTGCAGGGTATCATTGGCATGGTCCGAAAATTTAGAAACTCCTCCTCTGGCTCATGGTATGGGAGGAGATTGGGAAACCTATTTATGAAAGTAGAGTTAAAAGTTGTTAAGTTTTAGGTATATAGGCATCAACCTGTAGCAGTTTATATGCATCTACTGTCAGAACACTGCACATGTTAATCCCACCAAACCCTCTTCTGTCGTTACGCACTTTGCACAATATCGATATATTGCCCAGCCCTATCCCTAACCACTATTCTTGTATATCGTCCTCCCAAAACTAACTTGTCTCTGAACTAGCAGAACTTCACACAATAGCTGCATCTCCCCTCGCCTACTCCTTCTCAGTGATATGAATATTCATGTTGACTCAACAAACTCACAGCTGATTTCATTGCTGTTCTGGGCTGTTTTGCTCCGTTGGCCTCAACATCTCCAAAATTTCCCCTTCTGTGTTCCTGTTGTCAGACAACAAGATACACATTTTTTTCTTTTTCCTCAAACGTACGACACAGACATGCGTCTTATTTCATTCCGTAACATAAACGCTGTCGACCCCCTCCAAGGCTCTGCTGTGCACTTCCCCTGGAACATGCCCCCAACACCCCTGAAGACCTGGCTAACCAGTTCAACAGTGCTCTGTCTACCCGCCTCAGCAAGTTGGCACCACTCAGAGCTAAGCATGTTTCATTCACATCCTCAGCACCCTGGTTTACACCCGAGCTCCATTGTCTGAAGCAGGTTGGCCGCCACCTTGAACACCTGGCTAGAACGTCGGGTCTAACCATCCACACTGAATCCTACAAACATCACATCGCCACATACAGAGATGCTCTCAGTGCTGTCAGGTCCTCCTACATCTCCAACATTATCAATAGCTCTAACAAGTCATCTCCCCCACTTTCTTCATTTCTTTAAAGACAAAATCACATAATCAATGCATCTCTTTCTGACCAGTCTCCCACATCCCCCACTCCAACTCCCAACTACTTACAATGTCCACCAGCTCTCCTACAAACTCGACTCCATATATTAACCCCCATTGACTCTGCCTATATCTCCAAACTTTTAATGCCATCTAAAATGATAACCTGTTCCCTGGATCCCATCCCTGCAGCTCCCAACCGCACCCAATACATCTCACTCAATTGGAATTAGCTGCAGTCACCCAGGGGGTCCCCCAGGGCTCTGTTTTGGGTCCCCTACTCTTTACCATCTACATTCTCCCCCTTGGTCAGATCTTCCTCCATTTCAACCTTGACTTTGACTACTACGCCAATGACACTTAAATTTACCTCAGCACGAAATCTCTTACCTCTAATCTCTTAAACCCACCTCTGGCCCATATTGAAACCTGTCTCTCTGAAATAAAATCATGGATGAATCACAACTTTCTTAAGCTCAACAGTGATAAAACACTGTTCTGGGTTGATTGTTGAGACCAGTAGGTTCTACTTAGTAATTGTTTCCAGCCGGTCTCTTTTGGTCTTTATTTAATGCCCAGTTGAACAGCAGATGGTGCAAGTCATTGTTATATTGTCACTGTATGATATGCTGTTCCAGGATGGTAGTGAGTGTAGTGTGCTGTTATATGGTTTGCTTGAGAAATGGGTACGCTCTTTGTATATTAGCTAAAGCGTCTGTACCGCTATAGAGTACAGAGTACTGTTATATTGTTGTGCCTCCTGTAAAGTCAGTTGAGACTATGTGTACGCTCTTTAACAGAATGTGTTAAGGTATTCAGCTATATTCATACCGTTGTGCCTCGATGTCATTTCACCACTACACCATTGTTTGGTTACCTCCTGGACAACCTTCATTAAAACTTTGACAACCATCTACCTGCCTTGGTCTCCCTTCCTCCTTCACTTCACCTAAACATGACACCTGGCACCACGTCACCCCCATCCTCCAAGAGCTCCACTGGCTCCCTGTCTTCCAGCGCATTCAACACTAAATACTCCTGACTTATAAAGCCCTCCACCACCTTTTTCCCCCCTAACTCTCGGACCTCCTTCATCCCTATCAACCCACATGCTCACTCCGCTCTGGTACAGCAGGCCACCTCTTCATCCTCAGGTCCAAGTTAGAGCTTTGGTGACAGGGTTTTTTCCAGGGTTGCTATCAGACTCTGGAACTCCCTGACTCAATCCGTCTGTGACTCTGACTCTATGAACATCTTCCTCCACCGCCTTAGGACTTTTATGTTTAAACAAGATTGATTTCCCCCCGCCCCTGCCTCCTTCACCTTGTGTTGTCTGTTTTCTTTAGTTTGTTTTTCATTGTTATTTGTTTTGTTCTTTTGTAAAGCATCTTTGGGTCCTTGAAAAGTGCTATATAAGTACCGTGTATTATTATTGTAATTATTATTAAAATCCAAACCACTGAAAAACATAAACTGCATGTTTCGAATGACTCCAAGCCATTGGCAAATAAATACATACTGTAAGTGGATGGATAATTTAATAAAACAATTTGTACACCTCAATTTAACTGCAATACTGCAAAACAGATGTAGTACAGTACTGTGCAACAGTCTTAGGCACATGTAAAGTAATTATGTAAACCATATATGCTTTAAAAAAATAATGTAATTCAAATTTCCCAAATATAAATCAAATACTATAAAGAGCAGTAAACAGTGAAAAAAAGATCAATATTTGGTGTGTAATAGCATCTTGGAAGACTTCCCACAGTGCATTTACAGGTTGTCTCCTAGAAAGTTGTCTCCTGCACAGTTGTCAAGAACCTGCTTAATAATATCTCATAAGATAATTCATGGGAAAGGGGACAAGTTGTGTTACGGTGTATAGGGAAGCGTACCTATAAACAGCTTCAACATTACCATTTTAGTAAGTAAGCAGACACTCTTATCAATATCTCCTTATAAATAAGTACAGGAACATCCCCTGGAGAGTAAAGTGCCTTGTTTCAGGGCACCTCAAGATTTTGCCCACTCGGGAATCACACTGGTAGACTTTCAATTTCATCTCCCTTACCACTGAGCCACTTGACCTTTTCATAGACCTTTTTTTCATGAAAGTAATTATATACTGCTCAGAAAAATGTAGGAAACACTCAGATCAGGTCTGAAACATTTTAAATATCATAATCTTTACTGTACATTGTGTATTTAATTGAGAACAAAATAATGCACGAGCACTGATGCTAAGAACAAGTGGTATTTATTAATAGGGATTTCCTACCGGTGTCCATAAAACAGTCATATGATTGTTTTATTAATCCCACTTTTTGTGCATACACACATTCTTAATTCTCTTTATAAGTATAAATGTAGGATTTTTTATACGCAAGCTTGCTAAATGAGGCTCAAGCTGTGTACTCCCTCCACCAGTGTCAGCGACACTTTATTGTTAGTTATTTGCCTTTTAGTTTATGTTAATATCCAACTCATTTAATGTAATTAGTGAATATGGTCACATGATTCAAAGCCAGTGTAAAAGAGGACATTGAAAATCAATAGCATAGCATGTTGACTGTTTAGAGTCACTTTCAGTGCTCTTTTGTTTTCACATGCCTATACCGCGTAATAGTATATTAGGGTATAATGGACGTTAGCTGTATATTCATTATGCTTGTCAGCTGTGCCGATTCGCACACTTCACTCTCTACAATAACACATCTCTGTGAACAACTCCTGCATTCCGCCTCCTTCAACAACACATCTGCCATGACACACAGTACATTTTCAGCCATTTGGTGATATGAATAATTATATAATAATGTACAATCCCACCTGGACCACTGCAACACCCCTGCAGAATCCAGTGGTATACAGAATCCATTATAAACACCATGGTTAATTGAGCCGTTGCTAATTCTGCTGTTGTAAATATATATCTTTTTGATTTCTATAGCGAAAGAACCAGGAATTGTCCACCTTCGCTGAGGTTGTTAAGCAGCCGAAAGGTGCAGAGTGGCTTTGGCACCCCCAGGTTGTTGGACTGTACAACCGCGTGCTGCAGCACTGTGAGACCAACACAGCCACAAGAGAGGCTGCAGTTGGTGCTCTGCAGAACATCACAGCTGGAGAGACAAGAGTAGGTCCAGTCCCTCCTGTCCCCTACCAGCCGATCTAACATTACTCTTACTCATTACACCCTCCTATTTATGCTTAAGTAAGATTTACGGGTTACAGAAAATGTACACCACTGTTGTTATTTTCATTCTCCGTGTTCATTAGTGGGCATCCATGCTAAGTTTGGTGGCTCTGGAGCAAGAGCGGATGCTGCCTGTGTTGTTAGATCTCCTGCAGACAGACACTGACCTGGAGATGCGCTCCCTCACTGGCCTGCTAAGGAACCTTTCCCGTCACAGCAGAAACAAAGACGACATGGGTGAGACTCAGTTCCCCTAATTTACATTTAAGCTTTTATGCAGATGCTCTTAACCAGATTGCAAATTTAGGGCAAGCTTTGTTGCTCCTTTCAATAATTACAGTAACAGTGATCTTGCCGTGAGATGACAAGTGTCTGAATTAGTACCTGCACTGTCTCGTGCGGGAAATTACCAGATGTTGTCCAGGGCCACGGCAATATTATTTGCACGCTGGAAATGGTGCTAAAAGGGAAGACCGATAGGGAAGAGGTGGAGAAAAAAGGAGAGGTGCCAAAAAGAGAAGGTGTCAAAGACATTTTGGGGGTTAGAGCAGTTGTTCCTGAACTGTGGGGTGGACCCTTACTGGAGGGGGCAGGGGCACGAGGTGAGAGTTGCTCTGACATGGTTTTATAAAATGGTTGTGTAAATGTATATCAGTGATTTTTAATATGTTGACTAAAATATAATAATATATAGGTGTGGGGGAAATTTATTATCCCCCCCCCATGACATTGTATTCATACACTGACACCAAGAATCGATTTATTAATGGCAAATTAGGGTAGACAAAGGGCTTTATACATTGCAAGTGTTTCTCAAATTTTTGGGGCACAAAAAAAACAAAAAAAGGTAAAATAAGTGTATGCAAGTTGTGTTTCACACATAAAATATCTCCCATAGGTTTTTTTAAAAGTATTTCTGACATTTAATTTAATACATGTTCTAGTGTTCACAAATTATTACTGTATTGGTCCAAATATATAAGACGACCCTGATAATAAGATGACCCCCTGTAACGGTGATGGTTGATGGAAGCAATCGCACGGAAACAAAAAAGTCTCAAATGATAATTTGTTTAATGGCAGCTCTCCAACATAAATGACTGTCCAAACAGAAAACAAAAAACAACAGCCCTGGGCCTGTTACTGTTTGGGCACAGACTTGGCTAGGATAACAGAGCTCTGTAAGCTGTCCCTACAGAACACTGCCACTCCGCCAATTTATTGGTTCTGTGTTGACAGAGGATGTTAAATCCATCCACAACTATATCTGAATTTGTTTGTTGATTTTCTAAGACAGGTTTCAGACACAGCTAGGATATCAGGGTTAGCTGAATGTGCTAAAGCAGTGAATAAATTGATTTTAGGAAGTAGGCTTCTGATGTTCACATGCTTAAAACCAAGGCTTTTATAGTTGCAGAACTCATTGAATAAGAATACCTGAGGAGTTGGGGTATCAGTAGGGGCTACCAGGCCTGGGTTTAACTCTATGGGCCCTATTTTAACGATCTAAGGACACGGCGTGAAGCGCATTGCGCAAGTGCTCTTTGGGGCGTGTCCAAATCCACTTTTGCTAGTTTGACGTCGGAAAAAGGGTCTATGCGCCAGACGCATGGTCTAAAAGGGTTGTACTAAGTGTCTTCATTAATTCATGAGTGTGTTTTGGGGCGTAACATGCAATGAACCAATCAGAGTGTTATCTCCCATTCCCTTTAAGAGCCAGGCGTGTTTGTACCACGCATTGCTATTATGAAGGCAGATTTGCACCGTAATATTTTTATTTGTAGTCTTTTGCATGTTTGTGTACTGCTGCGCTTCCCTGTGTGTGTGTAACCAGCATAGTGTGCTGTGCATAAGCCTAGGTGTATTTCACTATTTTGCTGTTAAAATAACAATGACATGCTGTGCCATTGACTTTAGACCAGGTTTTTGTTGGTCAATGGCGCGATCACTTTCCGATGCCTCAAGATAGCAATACACCCAGAATTATCCTGAACACACCTCCCTGTTAGACCAGCACACCCATGGGCGCAAATATGGTCACAGGTGCATTTGCTGTTTCCGCAACGCGGGCGCCGGATGGGAAATTGACAACTGTGTCAGTCTTTAACTATCAAAAACACTTGCGTTTGGGCTATGCGCTGTGTTGCACCGGGTGCAAGATAGGACCCTACATCTCCTGACGAGCATAGGAGGATTAAGATAAGTGATCAGCTACTGGCTTAAAAACTGGTCGTTTAGTGCATTTGGGGAAGTGAAAAAGGGAAGAGGTGAACTTTTTGCTGTTTTTATACTTCTGCGATTGAACTTCCAGGAACCTAAATTAAATCTATGAAGTATAGTTGGTGTTTGTAATCAACCCATGCAGGAGCTGACTAAAGGCATCTGTGTTGGATGAGCAGTGTGAAAAGAATCGTCCAGCTCGTCATCATGTAGTTGGATGAACCATGTGAGCTCCCTTAACAATCCTGCATCAGTCCAAAGAGTTGCTGAGCTGCCAACAAGGCAGGGTTAGGAGGATTGAGAAGTGAGCAAAATAGGGTAAATTCACAAAAAAGGTACACTATGTTGAATTTCGCTGAGTGAAAACAGAACTACTGCTTCTATCAGTGACCAGCTTCCTAAAGTTGTAGAATGTAGCTGTCATGATATTTAAAAAATCTGAAAAATGTTTAGATAGGGCGGTGATGCTTTTCAACCCTCTCCCCTGGCAACACTAGCCGTTCCATGTATTTGATTTATTTCTGAGCTAGCACACCTGATTCAACTCATCTGCTAATTATCAGGCCCTTAATTAATTATGTTGAGCTAGTTCAGCGGCTACAGCTTAACTATGGAACGTCTGGGGTGCTCTGAGGGGAGAGTTGAAAAGCACCGACCTACACTATTCAATGCATACTTTGCTAATTGAACAGGAACTACAATAAGAACATGACAAGTTTGCAGAATGTTTGTCAATGACACCATCCTCTCTTTGATATCATTTATGCGTTTTTGGTCATCCTTTGTTTGTGTTATGATATACATTTTCTTTTCCTATTTTCTATTTATTAGGAAACACAGTTTTACAGTGTTCATTTAAGCTGGTCAACAGAAAAATGAAAGTACCTTAGTTTCATTGTTTCACCTCATTTTCTACACATTGCATGTTTAGCCTACACTCCTCATACATTACACATTTCATTTACTCCCCTTATAAAGATTAAAGAAGTCATAATTTCCTCTCTTCTGACCTGTAGCCACAAAAGTTGTAAACATTCTGGTGAGCAGGATCCCCAGTGATGGCCATCAAAAGGAACCCTCCAGTGAAGTAGTCGTCAACATTTGTGGGACCCTCAACAACTTGGTTGCAGGCAGCATACTAGCAGCAAGAGACATTGCTTACTTTGATGGACTCCCCAAACTTGTTGCGATCAAGTCTTCCCATAACCACAGGTTAGTGCCTCTGTGATCTTAACACTCAAATTTCCCACCCTTTTTGAACACCCGTCATGGCCAGGGACATCTTTCTAAATTTCAAAACATAGTGTAATGAATGCATTTCATAAATGGCTGTCTTCATACAATTTGGTGTATGAAGTTATTTATTAGTCAACATAAGAATGTTAAAATAATACTGTTTTCTAATATTATTATAGAATTTTCATTTCTATGCTACTGTAGGCTATCACTGACTGAAAAGATAACACCTTACATGAATAAACCACAATGAATTAATAAATATTAATTTATTATTATTTGATACATATATAAAGCATTGTTTATGTGTGCGTGTACATACATCCATTACAAGACAGGATGCACAGTCTTGTCTGTAAATGAATGAATTTCTCATAAAGATTCAGACAGTGCTCAGTATCATTTAACTGGATAATCTATGTCGAAAAAACCTAACCGTCCCGTAATTCATCTCCCATGTAATTTCTACTGGTGCAGGGGTCACCAATCCTGGTCCTGAGAGCTACCATTCTGTAGGTTTTCAATCCAACTGCACATAATGTAACCTCATTCAGCTTATCAACCAGCTAAATGTTAGAATCAGGTGTGTTAGATTGGGGTTGGCGTGACCTACAGGGTGGTAGCTCTCCAGGACCAGGATTGGTGACCCCTGTACTAGTGCATTTTTTACTACCACGCAAGATGCCTGTTTAGTTGTTGCATGCAAAATGATTGTGGAATGCAGGAGCACTACAAAACACAACCTTGCAGGAGGAAAGTAAACAAACCAAGCTAGTAGCAGTAGTTGATGACTGCCATGCATTTCTCAGGTCCGTGTAGCAAGCAACTCCAAATATCTCAGGTTTTCATTTACATTTTATATCTTTACATGTCATGACACATGACTAAAGCCAAGCATACACTCCCTTCTTTGATATCACCTTCACAATTCTTGCATTAATTGAACTTGTGAATTTATGGAGAGTTTCTGCTTCAATTTCTTGCAGGATGTCAGAATAGCCTCCAAAAGCTACTGTTTTGATGTGAACTAACTCCCACCTTCATAGATCTTCTGCTTGAGGATGCTTCAAAGGTTCTCAGTAGGGTTGAGGTCAGGGGAGGATCGGGGCCACACCATGAGCTTCTCTCCTTTTAGGCCCATAGCAGCCAATGCCACAGAGGTATTCTTTGCAGCATGAGATGTTTGCATTGTCATGCATGAAGATTTTGCTACGGAAGGCACAGTTCTTCTTTTTGTACCATGGAAGAAAGTGGTCAGTCAGAAACTCTAAATACTTGCCGAGGTCATTTTCACACCTTCAGAGACCCTAAATGGGTCTGCAAAGTAATAAAAGGCTGCACACCCTAAAGGTGCCTACCAGCTCTCTCCGGCCCAAAACATGACTCCACCACCTCCTTGCTGACATCGCAGCCTTATTGGTACATGGTGGCCATCCACTACTCCATCCATCTGGACCATCCAGGGTTGCACTCATCACTAAACAAGACTGTTTGAAAATTAGTCTTCATATATTTCTGGGCCCACTACAACCATTTCTGCTTGTGAGCTGTGGTTAGGGGTGGCCAAATTTTATGTTTGTCAATGTAATATTTGGGGATTTCTTTTCACCTCAACAGCACGGGAAAAATCTGTCAATCAGGCGGTCTATATTGACGTTATACAGTCCTCAAAGTAACTTAGTGGTCAGAGGCAGTACTAACCTTCTGATTGGCTAATTCCAAATTAAGTGATGATTGGCTTATGTCGATTACTGAGCCACTATCAATTATTTAGGTAACCTGGGTTACATCTTTCATTTAGAGAATGCCCGGGTGTGAGTACATTTTCCTACATTTACATTTCACCTTTTAGTCATTTAGAAAACAGTCTTATCCAGAGCAACTTACAGTACGTACAGGGAAATTCCCTGGAGCAACTTAGGGTAAAGTGCCTTGCGCAAGCAGACAACGAATTTGGCCCCACAACATCAAAAGGCACATCGAAACTAGAGGAAAATCTGACAGGAAGAGGTGTGGCAGACCCAAAGCCATAACAGCATCAGAAGATAAGTTATTCAGAGTCAACAGCTTGCATTATAAGCAGCTCACATGACAACAGCTTCAAGCACAGCTTAACACTGTCAAAGATGGCAAAGTAAGAAAAAAGGCATGCATGAGCCATGAACCAGCGCCTGTGGACTACGGAAAACTGGAATGTCTTAGACATTGATGAATCAAAATCTTCAGAAATGTTGATTCAGTTTATCACGTAGGGCTTTTGTATGCCGCTGATTAGGCGAAAGGATGGTTACTTATTCTGTGACTCAAACTGTAAAAATGCAGTCTGAAATTTGTACAGATTGAGTGGTACCCTGAGTCAAACAGCTGGCACAGGATTTTGCCATACCATGCTACAGCAAGATAAGGATGCAATATGTAACTCCAGGCTATGTCAGAATTAGTCGGTAAGATTCAAATCAGCACGGTCTCCACACTAAAACAAATTTGAGCTGGTTTGGGATGAACTGGGCAGAAGGTGGAAGCAAAGCAACCTACAAGTGCAACACGTTTGTGGGAACACAGTCTTGGTAAAAACTTTCAGAACAATAGTTGATTTCCAATATAGAAAGAATGCAACAAGTGTTTTCAGCTGTTATATCTGCAAAAGGTAGCTATTTTGAGTGAAATATTTAGATAGTAATTTAATAAAGATTTTTTTTAGATTATTTCATTTTCATCACCAATCAGTTATTCCTTTATGCTTTAATTCCAAGTCCATTGTGACATTAAACTGTGTAAATTTAAATAAAAACTGGAAAAATGTTTGTGTTCTAAAACATTTGACCAGTAGTGTATTTTTTATAGCAACACTTGCTAGACATTTTATAAACAGAGATTACTTTATACAAACACGTTACATTCAATACTTTCAATGCTGGATAATCCTCCTGGAACTGACGTCAAGCAAGCATCTCTAGGTAAAGCTGTCTTAAATATCTGGATTTACACATGTAATTTAAACAAGGCCTGTCGCTCAAAAAGTCCTACAATAATGTATAAATTCAAACTCCCTCTTCGAAAAATTTCTGTCCGTTTCCATTCCACTCACAGCACCAAAACAGCTTAGGTCAGGGTCACAAATGATCTGCTGATGGTGGCTTACACCAGCTCACCATCACTCCTCATCCTACTAGATCTGTCTGAAGCTTTTGATACGGTTGATCACAATATCCTCCTTACGCACCTCCACCACACCATCAAACTCTCTGACTCTGCTTTGAACTGGTTCCAGTTCTACCTGTTTGGAAGAACAGAATATGTCTCCTTGGGAGGTGCAAAGTCTCAGACACACACAGTGACTTGTGGTGTCCCTCAAGGGTCAGTTCTCGGCCCCACTCTCACCCTCTTCCCCTTGGCCACATCATCGGCCAGCATTGAATATAATTTAATTGCTATGCCGATGACGTGCAGCTATAGTATATATAAAAACAATCTCATTTCATCTGAAGCCTCACTGTCATCACAATCATCACTGAGCACCTGACTTGAGAAGATTAAGGCATAGATGAAAGCAAACTTTCTACAGCTTAATAGCTCCAAAACAGAAGCTATTCTAGTAGGCACACCCCAGCAGGTCTGGTCATCCCCTATAACCCACATCACCACCTCTGGTATGGTACAACTTGATGCTCACCTCACATTCAACGCCCAAAGTAAACATCTGTGTAAGACCTCCTAGTACCACGTCAGGAACATTGCCAAACTACGTCCCACACTTTGTATGTCAGATGCTGTAAAACCCGTCCATGCCTTTGTCTTCTTAAAGGCTGGACGATTGCAAAGCTCTCATTGGATTCCTAGCAAGAGCCTTCAAGAACGTCAGTACATTCCAGCTAGGAACCTAATGAAGATATGAAAATACGACCATATCACACCCATCCTTCTCTCACTCCACTGGCTTCCTGTCTCATACAGGATCGACTAGAAAATGTTACTCACCCATTAGTGCATACATGGAAATGCCCCTCCCTACCTGATAGAACTACTCAC
This sequence comes from Umbra pygmaea, assembly GCA_016801145.1. Taxonomy (NCBI): domain Eukaryota; kingdom Metazoa; phylum Chordata; class Actinopteri; order Esociformes; family Umbridae; genus Umbra; species Umbra pygmaea. The sequence goes on along the minus strand of JACXGM010008973.1, from coordinate 7,714 downwards.
ACCAGAAACCTCTTCATGTAATCCAGGATCTGGAAACAAACCCCTTCACTCCCCCAGAACCAAGGTCCACACCATGGGGGATCGGGCCTTCTGCTCAGCCGCTCTTCGTCTGTGGAATTCCCTCCTAGACCATTAAGGGCTCCACAAGCCACTGAGTCTCTTAAGAAAGGCCTAAAAACCTTTATTTTTCATCAAACATTCTTGTAAAAAAAATTTACTCTTTGCTTATACCTGTTTTGTATTGTTTTTATTCTGTAGCACTTTTTGATTGTTTTTAACAATGAAAAGCTTTACAAATCTATAATATGATTATTATTCTAGAACTATCTTTCTCACTATGCATGTGAGCAAAATGTCTCCTCTTCCAAGCAGGTTATTCTCTGAGTTGTTTTCCATTTTTTATTGCCCCAATAGTGGGTATGGTTGTTTTCAGACATGTATATTTTCATAGCCATTGCCTGATTTATGAAGTAGTAACATTTTTATTAATTGATGTGAAAAGTCAAGCTGATACAAAACAATGACCATTTACCACAGGCCTTTTTGTTTAAATTTACCTAGGGTGCCAATAGTTTTGGTGGGTACTGTATACAATGAACTGCAATTGCATGATATGAATAGTGATGCTATGATGTAAAATAATTGTCTATTATTGCAGCAGTTAAAAATATGAAAACAAATGACATGCCCTCCCAAAAGTGGTTATAATATCAGTTAATTTGGTGATATTATGATTTTCAGAATGACTTTGTGTTTTATAGTTTTACTAAGCAAACTTCAATGAAAGGAGGCATAGAAAAACCAAACAGAGTATATAAAAATGTAATAACCTATGATGACAATGGCCTTACTAGTTTTGAAATGGTCATCCTGACCTCACTGAATGATTCATATTGTAAGCTTGCAGTTGTCTAAAAAAATATTTTGCTTTTCAGTAATAAAGGTTCAGAAATCGCTGGTCTTTAATTTTATTATTTATTGTCTCTGCATTTTATGTCCAATTTCCTGTTTGGCTTAGATTCTGTTCATTTCCAGTTTCCTGTCTGGCTATAACTAGTTTTACTCTATTTTTCTACTTTGTAGCTTAGGGAACCTGAAGGCTGCTAAGGCTGCCTCCGCGGTACTCTGTAACATGTTCCAATACAACAAGCTGCATAAAGACTATAAACAGGTAAGGCTAACACCACTTATATAAAAATGCCAAACAATGTCATTGTTTGGTCTCTTCTCCATCCACTCTGGCTTGGCCATGTTATGTAATTAGAGTTGGGTAGGTTACTTTTTTACAGTAATCAAATTACTTTTACAATTAGAAGTAATCTGATTGTGCGAATCCAATTACTTTTTAAAAGTAGCGGACCCAACCCTGTATGTAATGTGTGTACAGTAATGTGTAAAGAACAAAATTCTCTCTTATTGCTGAAATATAAATGGTTCATTGTCAATGTTGCCCGTTTTATTTTTTCCAAATAAAGTGAAATTGATTTTATGTTGCGAAATATTTGTAAGAAAAAACGAAAAAGCAACATGTTACATAAGTATTCAACTCTGTGCTGTGGAAGCACTCGGTTTACACAGATAAATTAATTCACATGACCTGTAAACCTTTACATTTTCCAACACATTCTGGATGAAAACAACACTGTTGAAGGAGCATTAGTCAGATTTTGAATCTGAAGTACAATAAAGACCAGTGCATTTTACAGAATTTAGAGATAAAGTAATAAAAATATTTACATTAGGAAATGGCTTAAAACAATTATCTGGATTTGTATATCTCAGTGAGCACAGTTGGATCAGTAGTCAGGGAGTGGATGGCTGTATCAGACCACCTAGCCAACAACAGGAAAAACATCCCTCATAACAAGGAGCTCAAACACCGGTTAACCATATTAAGAGCTGCAGTATATTGAGTATTCATCTTTATTGTCACTTAGTCACAAGTACCAGCGAAATTAGCAGTGTGCAGAGCACTGGCCTATATGGAAGGGTGTTTTGATTGATGAGTCTTGTAGGATGTGCTTTTCTTCAATGTTTAAACAGGGTTTTGTCAATGTTTTTACTACAGTATAAGGAACAACTCTCTGCAAAAATGGCTTTCTATCCAGTAGGAAATGTAGTTAAAACAACCCCCACCACACATTTTTCTTTAAATACAATTGTGCCCATAAGTTTGCATACCTTGGCAGAAATTGTAAAGATTTTGACAATGACTGTTCATCTGACTTTTATGTTAGGATAATGCTTATTTGAAGCCATTATTTATTACATAGTTGTTTGGCTCCTTTGTAAACCATACTGATAACAGAAATCACCCAAATGGCCTGATCAAAAGTTTACATTCCCTTGAATGTTTTGCCTTGTTACAGACACACAAGGTGACTCACACAGGTTAGGATTGCAATTAAGTTAATTTCCCACAACTGTGGCATTTTAAATTGCAATTAGTGTCTATGTATAAAGAGTTAATTAGTTTGTTAGATCTCACATGGATGTGCTGAGCAGGCTAGATATTGAGACATGGGGAGCCAAAAAAACTGTCAAAAGACTTGTGTAATAAGGCACTGGAACTGCATAAAGTTGGGAAAGGATATAAAAGATATCTAAAGCCTTGCAAATGCCAGTCAGTACTGTTCAATCACTTGTGGAAGTGGAAGATTCAGGGATCTCTTGATATCAAGCCAAGGTCAGGTAAACTAAGAAATCTTTCTGGCAAAACTGCCAGAAGAATTGTTTTGGATACAAAGAAAACCCCACAGGTAACCTTGGGAGACATACAGGCTGCTCTGGAAAAAAGTGGTGTGGTTGTTTTAAGGAGTACAGTACAACAATACTTGAACAAACATTAGCTGCATAGTTGAGAAAGAAGCCTTTACTGCGCCAGTGCCACAAAAAGCCTGGTTATGGTATGTCCAACAACACCTTGACACACCTCACAGCTTCTGGCACACTGTAATTTGAAGTCACAACCATAGATGCTATGTTTGGAGAGGGTCAACAAGGCCTATAGTGAAAAGAATACCATCCCTACTGTGAAGCATGGTGGTGGCTCACTTATGTTTTGGGGGTGTGTGAGCTCTAAAGGCACGGGGAACCTTGTGAAAATTGATCGCAAGATGAATGCAGCATGTTATCTGACAGTACTGGCAGACAATTTGCATTCTTCTTCACAAACGCTGCACATTGGCCCTTGGACATTCCAGCACAACAATGACCCTAAGCAAAAGGCCAAGTTGACCCTCCAGTGGTTACAGCAGAAAAAGGTGAAAGTTCTGGAGTGGCCATAACAGTCTCCTGACTTTAATATCATCGAGCCACTCTGGGGAGATCTCAAACGTGCAGTTCATGCAAGACAATCAAAGACTTTGGATGACTTGGAGTAATTTTGCCAAGACAAATGTGCATCTATACCCCCCCCCATCTTCTCTTCTCAATTCCTTCTCTAATCCTGTCTTGTCAGCAGCTCTGCAACTCCTTGTACAGACCTGTAGGATGATTAGGGGCGTGCACATGGTTCATCCAACCACATGTCGCCCGAGCCGCCGATTCTTTTTGCACTGTTCACCCAACACAGAAGCTTTAAGTCAGATCATGCACGAGATGATTACGTTCACCGACTATACTTCCACGATCAGAGCTGACCCTAGTTATAAGCAAGAACTGTTCACCTGTCCACACTATATTATGCCGGCAATACAAACTAAGATTTTTACTTTCAAAATAATTGCGCTTGTTTTAATTCATTGCAATAATCATCGTTAATTTATTATAAAGCTAGTGAATTGTAAATATATTCAATTATATTGTGTGTAAAGAAACAATAAGAGAATGTGATAGCAATAAAAAAACAGTTCACATGTTTGTAATAACTTTTTATTAAAAACAGTAACATATGTTGTACACACAAGTTGATTGAATATATTGTCTCGTGAACACATACATTTGAAAAACATTCACTGCAGTCTGTTTTATCCAACAATAGACTCATTTTAGCAACACATGAAAATAGACCCACTACCTATCTATTGAATGAATTAACCATTTTTGTAATGAATTTCGAGCCCTATTATTTTTTAAAGAAATTTCAGAATTTGTGTTGAAGCCATGAAAAAAGACCCACTACCTATCTATTGAATGAATTAACAATTTTTGTAATAAATTTCGAGCCCTATTATTTTTTAAATAAATTTCAGAATTTGTGTTAAAGCCATAGTGAGGGTCAAACACATGACCATCATGACGTAGACTGTCCTGCAATGCAGCGACTTAGCCCACTACACCACGCGGACCCCCCAGCTATACCACCTGCAAGAATTCGGGGCCTCATAGACTTCTATCACAACCGACTGCAAAAGAATACACCGTATTGAGAGGGTATGCAGACTTTTGAACAGGTGACTTTGTTGCCATGTTTTGTTTTATGGTTGTGCCATTCTGTTATGACCTACCGTTAAATATGAATTTGATAAACAAATTGTTTTGCCTGCTCACTCATGTTTTCAAAAAAATTGTACATGTATTACCAATTCTTCAAGGGTATGCAAACTTTTGCGCACAACTGTATACAGTAAGTATAAATCTTATTGTTTTGTGCTAGCTGTGAATTCAAACTGTTTTTGAAATTCAAAATGGTACCACTTCATTTGAAACAATGCCATTCAGACTATACAGCCTATCTGTAACATTTCAATTAACTATCTACTACCACTTACCCTAACCTTAAACATTATCCAATTCCTAACCATAATCATTTCCCTATCCCCTAACCCTTATTCTAAACCTAACCTTAGCAATTATACATTAATTTTTTGATAGTTTGCCATAGTATACATATCTGTAGAGCATCTACAGATAGTAATCTTGACTATCCAAATAAAATGAAACCTTCAAACCTTCCCAGACCTACAATTAAATATGACAGTTAGAAAATGTTACCTTATTAGTCTAAGGCGGTAGTAACATTCTGTAGTAATTATACTTCAAATACTTTTGAATTGTTTTTGCAATCATAAAATCATCTTTGAGGATCCATACTGCTTCCAGACCAGAAAATAATGTTTGGACTGTTTTATCAATCTTTATTTGCTGTATTTATAGCCTTCTTCTCTTGTGTTTTACAGAAAGGTTTCACAAGGCAAGACTTCACTGACACAACCAGTTAGAGCCCCTGGTTATCCTATAAACTGGATTATGAGCAGGTGGTCATCCATATTCAACCTGCCACATTGGGTTTTCAATAGTTCTGATGAAACCTGAAGCATTCTAAATAATCTGTATACTCACTGTATTACTAATTTCGAATATACAGTATATTGACGGCCAGATTCACAGACAAAAATTAAGCTTAGTCCTGGAAATCTCCAATGAGCTTAATATTTTTGTTCAGGCGGGGGCTCATTTGTCAAATGAGCATATGCACAAATCGCTGCATAAATCAGGCATGTGATCATTTGTATTAAGTCTGAAATGCTTCTGAAATGTACAGCAGTAATGTGGAACATATTTTTTTGTGTGAATTAATCATTTAGTGTTTAGATTTAATTGTTTTTCCATTGTGAATTTATGTAATGTTCCTCTAGGCTACTGTATTTCATGTAATTTGACCATGTCAGTTCATCCAACCACATACGAGCTACGGATTGTTTACACACTGCTCATCCAACATGGAAGCCTTTAGTCAGCTCATGCACAGAATAATTACACTCACCAACTATACTTCCACAATCAAATTTATAGGTGCCCAATCTGCACACAAGGAGTTGCTGGAGAGCGACGTGGCAAGGAAGATAATCTAACATATCTATCCCAAATACTGGGCAGTGCTATGCCAATTTGTGCTGCTGGAGGCCCGGGCAAAGTCGTAGAAGCCATAGTCTGGCTCGAACCACTGCCTAATATACCACGTGGACCTCCAGAATTGATCAGTACCCTTTACTTTTGTTATAGCATTTACAGTGTGTAAGCGGTTTTTTCATTTTACAGTACATTAATGTTTCTCTTAACGCACCTGTCCTTATCTAGGTGTGCTTAACACTATTTCTTATTATAACAACATTTTGTTGCCACAGTTTTGTACGATGACAATAAAGTTTAATCTAATCTAATTTTATGGCTAATTTGAATGGGCGCCTATGAGGGATTTCAAGGACTTTTTTTCTTTACCGGAGTAGAGGGGCATGGCCACTGTGAAACACCAAACCATGACAATCTATATTGTGGAGCTAAGTAACCTTTATTTAGCTATTTGTGCTAATTTGTTAACCTAGAAGCTTGTGAACTCTTGCCTGGTAAAATGTTTAGAATAGTTAATAGTACATTGCGATTGTGTGAACGTAATGATGATTATTGGTCATGAGCCTGCTAGGCGGGACTAGCGGAGCCGTCCATTAATTTCCTACCTGGATTCTATCTCCTCTACTTAATAAAAATATCTGGTTTCTCCCAAGTTTTCAACAGACAAACATTTATGAAAACTAGCATAATATGCAAAGCTTGCTAGTGCGGTGGCTAAACCAGCAACAACTGTACATCATAGAAAACTAAATGGATTTGGCTAACTTTTGTAGCACAAAGATACACAAGTTCCTCCAAAGCTACTGTTTATAAGTACTTTTAGTAACATTCTTAGAACAATGGTTAATTTTGGCCAACAAAGCAATTGCATAATTTTAATTTCTTATTTCCAGAGGCAATTTAATTATGCGGCATACTGGCTTAGTTTTCTTAAAAGTATGTACTTTACAATCACCAGTGCAGTACGTACTTGTAATGTATGCAGTATGTGAATTGAGTAGCAGCCTAATGGTAATCATTTGTTTTCAGGATATTACGCCTACAGACCCGTAAGGCAAGAGCGAGACAACTCCTGAACTACTAAGTACTAACAAAAGTCTTATGCACCTGTACAAAAGAATCTATAAACAGAAGCTGCTTTCAAAATATAGAAGTGAAAGTTCCTAAATATGAAACTTATACTGTAAAGAACAGAAAACAGTGAAACTAAAATAACTACACTAAAATGTTGTGTCATACCCTCACCTTTTCGTTGGATTGTCCTTCACCCAGTTTAATTACTTCTAACAAGGGTGCAAGCTCATTAGGGCTAGAAAGGGGACAAAGCTGTGTCCCCCCCTCCCCCACACAAACAGAAAAATTATTTTGGATTTAGAGGGGGATTTAGCATGTGGATTTAGGGGGGAAACTCACCCTAGAATTAATGTATAATGCTACAAGTATAATGGTAAGGGGGACATCAAATATGAAGCAGTACTAACATTAAGAAAAACTCAGTCACATCTATTAAAATTAAGATGTATGTGAAATGACAAATTACATTAAGTGAAATGTTATTGAATTCTTAGAAAATTGTGTTTTATGCTATTGAGATGTACCCATAGATTCTATATATCACTGGATGTAGCATGTGTGACGTCACCCATTGGTTTGTGAAGATCTGATTTGGGTCATCGAAATTTGCCTTTACGGGCACTGACATCTTGGTTGTGGATGTGACGATTTTAGACGAGAGGGAGGAGTAATCTAGCTAGCTAACTGATATTAATTGGGATGCTAACGAAAAACAGTATTAAAACAAAATGTAAAACAAGATGTAACGTTACTTACCAGAAAAACTGAACTGCCAACTCCTTTGAGTGTCTTGTCGTACAACCGAACGCCATATCCACGCCCTAAATGCCCCTTTGCTTTATCGGGG